>JACEGR010001413.1:88889-169821 GCA_014170235.1 Listronotus bonariensis | reverse complement strand
AAAATTATTTTTAGTTACTTAACCTCAACTTTTACTGAAAATCATAATCAATAGAAATTTTTTATGTTATACACTTTTAAGCACTTTTTGCTATTTAATTAGGTAGTCTCAAAAATTTATTTTTTAGGGTCTTGATTTTGCAGTTATGAACCACCATTAAAATCCTAGAAAAATTTTTGTTATAGCTTTTGGCATTTCGGATAAAGTAAAAATTTGTATGTAGAATAACTTTTTTGAAATATTAAAAATATTTTTTTACAGGTATAGTCAAGTTCATCCGTGGACACACATTGTAGTTTTATGGGGTAGTTGGATCACCGTGCTGAAAATATCCACATTAAAGCTACTATCGTGCTGGGACTATCGAGAACTGAAATCTTCACAAAGAAAGTACTGAAGAATACACTGGAAATGCCGGACGCAGAGCACCAAAAACTCTTGTTTTTATTAACATCTGCTGTACCAGGGAGATTTCCATTAATAGGATACTAGACGCCTCAGCAAGGTTGGCTCTAAGAGACGTCCAGAAGGTCTAACATAACATCATAAAATATTATACTATTAAAAGCTTTGTTTTGTACTCTAACAATAACAATTGTGATAAATAAAATTTTTATAACAATCTTTAGTTTTAAATGAAAACTAAGTAGTTTTATTTAAAGAAAGTATTTAATTATGATATTCTTTAACCAAGACAACCCTAAAGTAATATATTCTTGGCCAAAGAAATGTATTCTTAACTTAAGTTTTAATTTGTTTTTGCCGAAGAAAACATATGTTTTAAATTGATCGCTCGACAAGAATATATTTTCTCTAATAAAATTAGTGCTTTTCTTCGCTAGATAATCGCGTCGACAAAACAATATCTACAAAGAAAGCATTACTATTCTTAACTTAAATAAATTATGTTTACTTAACTGAATCTACCTTTATGCTTGTACTAAAATAATGTTTTTAAGAATATCATTTACTGATAAGAAGAATATATTCTTTTCGTTATATACAACTCACAATGTGTCTTGAGTCAAAGCAAATTGTTTTAAGTTAAGATATCTTTTTTTGTGTGTAATATGACATTTTCGACCTGTATTTTCTTCAAAACAAATTAGGCTAGGCTCAGAATTTCCTGTAGAATCCATTTTTTGAATATATGTGTAGGGCGTTAAGAAAATTATTTACAAATAGCAAAGGTGCAGCAAAGTTATTTTTGGATTTATTTATTTCGAATAATACAAATACTTGACATAAAATACTTACTTAAAAATTAAAATGCACACATACAATAATAAAAGAAATAATATCTAATAATACTAAAATTGCAATGTATATTTGGCATATACAAAAAAATACGTAAGGGTCACATCTACATATTACACTTATCTATTACAAATTAAACACCAGCTCTAATTTGCAGGTTTGTTTTATTTAGATATTTTAATAAGTACTTTTGTTAACACCTGTTCTGTTTAAAACAAGTTATAAGAAATTAAAAAATATATAGCAGATCAGCATTATTTAAACAAAAGCCGTGACCTCACTTAGTAACATGTTACAAAAACTTGTTGCTGATACATGTTGAAGAAACGAATAACTTGTTGCTTATTTTAGTAGCAAACCGCGTTCTCACTTGCTACTCAACACTGTTATCAACAGTTTTATCCAACATGTTTCTAAAATTATAATAAAAGCAACAAGTTATTTGTTTTTTTCAACATGTATCAGCAAACAAGTTTTGTAACATGTTACTGAGGACACGGCTTTAAATTCACGCATAAGTACTTGTTGAAATCCGAATAAATCAAATATTAAAAACAGCATAGGTATGTTATTGATTTTCTAGAACTAATCTGTTTTTATTAAAATTTAAAGAATTTATTTAAACCACTTTCTTAAAAAAACCTGCATAAGTATACAGGCTGTCCCAAATCTACTTATACAATAAATTACCTCGCTGAACAAAATTCAAAAATAAAACTAAAATTAAAAATGTTTATACACTCTTCTTATAGACAGTACCAGTTATTATACCATGGGTCTTAAAACGGAATTTTTATTGTCAAGTAGGTATCTTTTAACAGAACACTTTGTATATTTTAACAAATTTGACTCTGTATTAAATTTTTCATTAAAAATGATAACACACTTCACGTCAATTATTGTGGGTTTTAAGATATCAACAGTATGCTAATATGTACGCTCATTAACGATTAAAAATTAAGAAAGAAAACAATATTTATGCTTTAATTATTTTGAAATAATTCTATTACTGTCAGAGTAATAAATAATATAATAATATGTAATTAATTACTTCACATTGTAAGAACTAAAAATAGGTAAGTCAGCTATTTAGTTCATTTTAGATACAATTACCTACTTAACCTAAAAGCCAGTCATTATTGACGTAGGAATTGCTGGTTTTTGGTGCAATTAGGTAAATATGTGGCTAAAATAAATCAAATTGCTGACATACCTATTACTAGTGTCAACAATGGAAGGTAATTACTTACATGTAATTATACTGCTTGTCACGCAGTGACAGAATTATTTAAAAGTATTAGAATCAAAGGATTATTTTCTTTTTTACTTTTAATCGTTAATTAGTACCTATATTAGCATTCCGCTGATATTACAAAATCCAGTAATAGTTGACGTATAAAGTATTGCATATTTAATGTAGAATTATAGTAGATACATAGTCATAATTTGTTCAAATATACAGGGTGTTTCATTTAAAAAACCTACTTGACAATAAAAATTATGATTTTAAGATATCTTTTATATTAACTTGTACTGTTAATAAAACAAAAATATGTTCCCAAAAAAATATTTTAAGTTTATTTTTGTATCTTGTACGGGGGCGAACTTATTTCGTGTATAAAAGAATTGAGGCATCCTGTAGTTATAGAAAATTATGTAGTTTGTCTACAACTTAATAAAATAGTATATACCTACCTTATTGCTCAAACACATTTATTTTCTAAAAAAATACGATTTTACGGCACGGTTTTATGTTATCATCCAACACATAAAACCGTAGAAGTCTAGAATAAGTAATAAAATTGTTTAAAAAATTAAAATACTTGATTATTATTAATTAATATCTAATCTAATATCCTAATTAAACATATTTTGTTCCTTTGTAGGCTTTTTTAAATTATTGTTTTACTATTTTTTTCAGTTTCTTAATTAAGTCAACTGTTGTTCGTTCACAACTGCTGTCAATGTCCTCGTCGGCTTTTATTAGAACTTTTTCTAGCTTTGCTAACAGCAAATCAACTTTATTTTCGGTCTTCTGGAATATCTCTCTTTTAAATTCAACTAAAAAATTTTAATATTTCATTATAGGTGGTTGCAATGAATAAATGTATTATTAAAACCATGATTGGCTTAAGCTCAATTTTTTTGCTTTATTTTTTAGGCTATCGGACATGCACATACGAAGGCGATGTTTAGAAAACAAGATAAAATCCTCTTTATAATCTTTATTAAATAATCCTATATGCAAACTTTTTGCCGGTCACTGTATAACACCTTTAATAGGGGTAACAATATTCAGGTTGACCATCTGAACACGAAACAGACACAATTTTGGGCCCTCCAGGTCATATAAGGAAAACCTGGGAACGCGTCATTTTTTGATATTAGGGGAACATATTTTGGCTACTTTTGCCTCCTAAACTGCAACCCTGAGACTCGCCCCCAAAATCCTAAATAAAAAGAGAAGTCAAGGAATAACCCGTTTTAAAGGTCTTTAGACCCTGATTATAGTATAAATAATATTATAAAGTATCTGCTAATATTTTTCTTGATATGACAACTTGTAAAAAGTTTGGATTTTAATTTTTTTCGTTTATTTTCCTCCTAAAATTTAAGGGTGAATCACACTCTCGCCAGTTTAAAGTAGCTGGCTCTTACAGCTAATTTATTATTATAATTTGAAAAAACAAACCTCTCTATTTAAGATTTTATGGGTGAGTCTAGCTCTCTGCTAGAGGATTGCAGTTTAAGGGATTAAAGTGGCAAATAAATGTTTTTCCTTAAAATCAAAAATTAACGTGTCCTAGCGTTTTTTCCCATATGATCTGGAGTCCCGAAAGTTCTCTCCCTTTCTTTTTGAAGAGACGTTTTAGAAAACCCACATTGTTAGTTTTTATGTTTTTTTTTTATTATTTTGGTATAGTTTAAAAATCTTAAATTTTACCTTTTAAATCGGCTATAGCAGTTTTCACAATTTCTTGTACGTCACTCCATATATTTTTGTCACTATTAGTATTTTGATTCTTTTCTAAGCGTATTCTTATTTGTCCAGGAGTATACTTTCTCATTTTCCTAGATTTATATTTTTTTACTGTGACAAACCCATTTTTTTTCTTTATATTATGACCGATCTGTTTGGGCATAAATAAATTTATTAAGGAGTTGAATGTCTAAAAAATAATGCATATATTTCTTTAATAATGTTAAAATACATTCTTTAAAAAAATCGTCTAAGGATAATAAAGAACCTAGCCTTTAATCTGGTAAAGCCACCTTTACACAGTTAATAATATTGTGTCAATATCGATATTGGTCAATATATGAAACACGTAGTAAATACATTAAAACAATATTATAATTATTTTAATGTATATTGCACCACTAATATTAATTTGAATTAACTGTGTAAATGAAGTTAAAGAAAATTATTGGTTCCTAATTAGAGCTACCCTTTACCTACTGGCTACTGCCAGCATAACATACGGTTTTCTAAGAATTTTTTTAATATAACTTTGAACCCTTTTCTTAGATTAGGTTTTTGATAGTAAAATTTTAAATATTCACGAAATTACTGGTAAGTTTAAAGTACGCAACCTTATCAATAGTAAGTTGGTAAAATACTATTATTTAAAAATGATAAATATCTTACCCAGAATAATTCATTGTCGCTCATTTGATACAACTTTTCCAGTGAAATATTTTTTAAGTAGGAATCGTAATCATCGTCCATAAATTCTTCGTTTATCAATACTAGTGTATGACATTCATCATCAAGAGATACATTTAAAGACCTTAAATTTTTGCCTTCTGTTTTAGATTCTCTTATTACCCTTACAGCATTTTCTAATTCCATTCTAATTTCCTTTGCTGTTTCTGAAACTAATTTTGCTGATGGCATTTCATATTTGTAAGCAGATCCAGAAGCAATGCTTTCTGCGTTTTGCTCTTCTAAATTACCTAAAATTTTGTTTGGCTCGTCATTCTTAGATGCAGTTCCAGAAGTTTCGTTTTTGCGACTTTCCATAATAACATTATCTAAAATCTTGTGTTCTTTACGATCTGTTTCTTCTCAAAGAAATATTGAAAAGTTCGAAAATTTTGGTTTGATTCGTTCTTTGTACCCGCTATGTTATTCTCACTGGAGTTTGTATCCGATAGCTCCAGGTCCTTCATATCGTCAGTTATATTTTGAAATTTATCTCTGGGAATAGCGCCAGTATTATTTGTTGTTGCTTCAGAGACTATCACTGTATTATCTTTTGAATCATTACTTTCTTTTTCAATTGTATAGCTGGTATTTAACTGTCTCATATTTTCAAGGTTAGAAAATACTCGCAAATTGGGGGAGGTCCACCTCCATTGTCAGAACATTTCTCCCTATGTTCTTTAGAGATTCTTATTGATTTTCGTTTGGCTGAATTTCTGTTAAAAATAGAATAACTATCATTTTCTTCGATATTTGACGGGAAGCAGTTGTGGATACTATGCCGCGGTCTTGTCATAAATGAAGGAGCCTAAAAAAATTATCTAATTAGCAGACCAGTAAAGATTGGGAAGTAGTTGTGAATACCACGACCAAATTAATGTATGTATATGTTTAAACTCAATGAACAATGAAAATTAGTTTTTAAATAATTAAGCTGAATTAAAATGAGAATGGTAAATACAACCCTTCATCAATCGACATTATATGATTACTTGTATAATGCAATAACTTTTGGTATTTTAAAAGACGATTTAAGAGATAGGAATAAAGGGTTTAAATATTCTATTAGGTTAGACATGCCCATGTGTTTCTAAAAGCCAATTTTTATCTTTAAGTTTTGCTTAATAATATACAGGGTTATTTTAAGTTAATATATTCCTCTTAACACAGTATAGACTGCAAGAAAATAGAAACATTTTTCAAATAAAATTAAGTTCAAAAAAGCTTCGTTTCCGAAATACAGAATGTTAGAGTTTAAAAAAATACAATTTTTAATAATCTTTCTACCACTCCCATTATGTTTAAAAATTTGGTACACTTTTTTGACGATTAAATTACACTTTTTGCTGTGAAAGTTTAATAAAAAAATTACCATTGGCGTTTAAAGAAGATTCGTATTGAATTTTTTCACTAAAAAGTAGTACATCACTGCTTTTTCTTTGAATCAATATTATTTTTTAAATAATCATTTACTTTGGAGTTTATTTGATTTCTTGGTTTTTTCGTACGACGAACAGTTTTCGTTTAAAAAATAAAAGCCATTTTAATGCAGGGCAAAATCGCTAAAATCTGGTATGGTGTTTAGCATGTAAATTTCGTTTTTGACTTTTAATAAAAGTTATGACTACTGATTATTTTTCAATTAGGTTTATATTGTTGTAAAGTAAGTTTTTGACCTCTTTTTATTACAAATTAGATAAAAACGAATGTTACATACAAAACACCGAGCACAGATTTTAGCGATTTTGCTGTGCATCAAAATGGCTTTTATTTTTTTAAATGAAAACCGTTCGTCGTACTAAAAATATCAATAGACCAAAAAACTCCAAAGTAAATGAATATTTAAAAAATTGATTTGATGGATGGAAGAAGTGGCGTACTATTTTACTCTTGAAAAAAATCAATTCAAATCTTGTTTGAACGCAAATGGTAATATTCAATAAAAAACTTTTACAGCAAAAAATGTAATGTAATGATTAAAAGAAGTGTACCAAATTTTGTGGACATATCTGAAGTGGTACAAATGCTATGATAATTTTCTTAAAACTGTATTTCGGAAACAAAGCATTTTCAAACAAAATTTTATTTGAATTTTCTTGCATTTTATACTGTGTAAAGAGAAATATATCAACTTAAAACTAATCCTGTATATCTTTGTATTTATGGATAATTTTAGGAAAAGTGTTGCAATACTAAAATATTTTTGTAAAAATAACAAGGCTAAAACAAACTGCATTTGTAATAAGGACTTTTTAACCAGTGCGATACTTTTCTGTTTGGTTGTTTTTTTTTGTTATTTTAAAACAATACTGACACAGGGTTTTCATTTATATTTTGCTACCCACCCTTAACTGTTATTAAAAAAGATGAAAAAAACTTCTTGTATAAAAGTTTCATAATTTTCTATTTATTATCTTTTGTCTAGGGTAGGGCGGGGCTAGTTGAGCATAGAGGTAAGTTGGGCAATCAAAATATCTCAACAACTACCGACCGCACGCGAAAGCATCAAATAGCATAAAGAAGGGGGTTGCGCGAGGGGAACTCATTATGCGACCACTAGTGGTAACGCGGCGATCGAGAAAAGTATCCGTGCGCATTGTTTATTTTATGATTAAAAAGTAAAATAATTGCAAGCCGGAAAATTTTATCTGTGATAGTTAAATGTATTCCGTTCTCAATCAGGTAAATGTTAATCTTAAGTAAATTTATTGCAGTTTAATTATGTATAAAGATTTTGGATATAATTCTAACTGGTTTTCCAATAAATTTATTTTTCCTTTAAAATTTCAGGTTGGGGTTAGTTGAGCTACAATTGCCCAACTAACCTCACGGTTTTAAGTACGAAATGTTTTTTTTTGGGATACGGACTTATAACAGTAAAACTACTAGAGTTTTCTCAGGATTTAAAAGAGGCTGCAACCCAAACTTTGTACAAGCAACAAAGAAAACGACCTGACCTATCTAACTTATAAATTTTCTCTAGAAATAGTTTGACCATACCCAAGAAAAGGAGCCATCAAACAGAAGATAACGAAAAGCTGCAGTTTTAACAGATACAGAAGGCATTACAAGAGAAGCAAAATAAAACTGCCTAAAAAGTTTAAAAAAAGAAATGAATTGATAGGTATTAAATTCAATAGTTCAAGTTAGGCAGGTTGCTGTTTTATTAATGAGATTTGTTGTTTTGTCACTATAAGATTATAAATATAAAAAGCAAATTGTCAAAATGTATTGTTATTGTTAACGTATCTAACATTCAAGCCATGATTTGACTATACTTTCTAAGTGCTCCACTAGCCCCATACCCTTGCTTAACTTAGCTCACCTATGGGGTACGTTGGGCATACTTGACTATCTACATTAAAATAGATGTAGCTCCTAAATTTGACTTATTAGAAAGACATTACTATGGACACTATTAATAAGGGAACAATTGCTAATCCATCAGTATGCATTATAAGCCATTAAGACTTATTTTTGAGGAGCTATAACCGATCAAGTGAAAAATTGCTCAACTAGCTCCGCCCTACCCTATGCAAAAAGAAACAAATGAATATCAAGAGATAAAGAAAAATGAGAAGGTATTTGTTTAATGGAACTTTCTGTTTATTATGTCACCATTAAAAATATTTTTTAAAAAGCCATATAAATATAAAATTTAATATATCTATCTTTAACAGTTACGGAAATATGACAATTAAATCTGGAGAATACCGGATATATTTTCAATTATATCTACAGGTCAAAGCTTAGAACGGCTTTTACAATGTCAAAAGAGTCAAAACAGGCACTTGGAGCAAGCAATTCTAATTTCGCTCCGCACCAGTTCTATTAAACTTCGAACCAACTCGGTTGGTTTTTGTAAGAGCAAGAGCAAAACGAGAAAATATGCATTATTACCGAGCCCGGTTAAAGTATCGCTTGAATAGGCTGAACTTGATCTTTCCCATCTGTCACAAAATTTACCTCACAACTTTTTGTACCTTTTATTATACCTAGTAAGTCATGATTTATTTGGATGAAAAAAAATGACTTATAGTCCCAGAGGTAGTAAACCCTTTGAGTAAAAGAATTTAGCTGACACAATGTGCATATGGATTACACAACTCAACAAAAAAAAATAAAAGTCAAGACCCAGGGGGTAGACCCCACTAGTTTTTGGTGCTAAAACCATATAAGATAATAAAATAAATTTTATACGTTCAATTTTCCCCCACCACCTCCCAAGAAGGGTAAAAAGTAACTTATTATAAAAAATCAAAATTTATATGCATTCCTACGTGATTGGCTGCACTAAAACTGATCGTGACGAATAAAAATAATTTCGACTGCCCCAAAACCTCCTCAAGGAAGTAAACTGTAACAACGAAATTACTATACAGCAATTTATTATCTTCAGTGCAACCGGATAGTTTTCAAATTTAGGGACGTTATATTGTATCACCGGATGCCAATTTTAGATATAACTGCACCTGTATATTACTTCCGGTTTAACCGAAAGTGCTATAAACTTTGATATTTTATATGGAACACCCTGTATTCTTTTTAGGATTTGAATTCTACAAGTCATTTGTGATACAAAACCTTAAATATATCCATAACCTTTCTTTTTGGTTTTGGAGAATATGGCGTTTGAAAAAGGTTCAGACGGTGACACAATATCCATGAAACTGTTTATTGTGAGGTCGTTTGGACCTTTTTAAACTCCGTTTTCTCTAAAAATTAAAAAGATAGGTTATGGGTATATATATTATAGGTTTTATATCAGGAATAGCCTAAAGAATTTAAATCTTAAAAAATATATGGGGTGTTCCATTAAAATTACCAGGGTTATCATACTTAGAAGTTCAATTTTTAAAGCACTTCCGGTTAAACAGGAAGTAGTATTTTAATGGTCTTTAAAGGTAGAGTCTATTAAAAGAACTATTTTAAGCATTTTAAATTATTGTGATGTTCATTTGTTTTCCCATAAAACTGCATATTGTGCTGTCGTTTGAATATTATCAAATGCCATTTTCTCCAAATCCAAAAAAGTTAGGCTATGGATTTATTTAAGGTTTTAATCAGGAATGACTTGTAGAGTTCAAATCCTAAAAAATATACAGGGTGTTTCATTTAAAATATCAAATTTTTATATCAAATCCGGTTAAACCGGAAGTAATACACAGGTGCTACACAGGTGCAATTATATCTAGAATTGGCATCCGGTGATACTGAAGATAATAAATTGCTGGATAGTAATTTCGTTGTTACATTTTACCACCCTGGTGAGGTTTTGGGGCGGTCTAGAAGGTGACCAGAGGATCGAAATTATTTTTAATCGTCACGATTAGTTTTAGTGCACCCAACCACGTAGGAATGCATATAAATTTTGATTTTTTATAATAAGTTACATTTTACCCATCTTGGGGTGTGGGGAAAATCGAACGGATAAAATTTATTATTATTATCATATATCGTTTTAGCACCCTCAAAATACCTAGATCTAGTGGGGTCTATTCCTCTGGGTCTTGACTTTTATTTTTTTGTGGGGTTGTGATATGTTTGCGTTTTGTTGTCATAAACTATTTTTTTGAAAACATTTAAGTTTAAAATAGTGCTCTCCCTCCCGCTTAACATAACAGAAATTAAAGGTGTTTCGATATTGACTAAAGAGTTACTGAATTGAGTTGTCCGTTACTTTGTGATAGTACATTTTAAATTAAAATGAGACAAATAGCTTTATTTCATATCACTGTATTTATTAACATTGTGACTGCAGTCTTGAAGCTTTGCTACATTTTCGGTTTGAAAATGTAGCAAGCAGTCGAAATATCAATAAATGCATTAATGAGAAAACAAAGTTATTTGTCTCATTTTAATCTGACTAAAGAATTTATGGTAACCATAGTCATACACACAAGCTTTTATTCAATGGGACACCTTGTATATTACATTTATTTAATTTTGGTATTTTTTATGACATTTTAAATTATATTTATAATTATAAAGTAATTAAATGGAGTTTAACTATAATTTCATCTTTTTCGATTAAAAAAAACAACCCAAAAATGTTTTGCATTGTTTAAAAAATTCTGTTGCCATAATCAATTACTATGTATTTTTTCAATTACAAATAAACCAGTTCACCCTCGAGTTTACCAAAGGATGCCGCCTTCGGTCGCCTTTTAAAATAAACAGGTTAAAAAACTTTACAACCTCTCCGGTCGACCTGAGTGTCTGTGGCGGGTACAAATAGGATATTTTTGATTTTACTCCGGTCGCCTGAACAGGTTAAAAAACTGTACAGTTTTGCCCACACACACTCAGGTCTACCTGAATAAAAACTGTACAGTTCTACCGGTCAGGTAGACCGTGGGTAGACCTGAGCGTCTGTGGCCGGTAACTACAGCACTGTGAATACGAAAATTGATCGCTCACAGTACGGGCAAATTCATTGAACCCACATTTATTGCTCGACAATAGAATCCTTTTGCGTAAATATAAAAATTTGCACTGCACTACCAGAGTTCGAGCTTCGTGTGCACTAGGGCGACTACATAAATCCACTATTAGTTAATCTAGGCGAAAATGCATTTGACAGCTTTTAAAATTTAGCTAGGACCCCAAACACATACCTATTAATTTAACTCTGAGTTTGTTAAGACGACATCGGAAAAGCCGCTTTTAGTGCCGTAAGTGTAGTGGAGATTAAAGGCGTTTTTTCGTGTTAATACGGTTCAAAACATTTAAAAACATTGAACTACCTATCTCTGTCTAACATCCATATTTGTATTGTCATTTCAAATGCGGTTTGAACCACTCCGATGAATACGGTTAACCACGAAAAATGACTTAAATCTACTATTTTTAAATAAAGTATAAAGTAAATTTTCAAACTATTAAAGATAGAAATATTAAATGTCAAATATTTAAAAAAAAATTGGAGACCTTGTTAATGTTTACATAATATCCAGTGTTTTCTTTAAAAGAGTTTTCTCTTTTATTTATTTTTTAACTCTAAAATGTTCATTTGCTGCCATTTTGTTATGCCTAAAAATAATAGATAAAACTATACATAGAAGTTTCTTCTATCTGTTTTAGTTATTGTTGTAGTGGGTGGCAACTATAAACGAAAAGTCTGTACGTCAACTAATGTGCTTTATGTTTCTGTCAAAAAGGGTATAAATAAAATAATTTTATGATTACCTAGGCTCAGTGAGTTTTGAGATGATTTTCTTAAATCTCGAATGACTCCTATAAGGAAAATATCCACACTTAGTGAAAAGGAAAATTCTCTTTTCTTTCAAAAAAAGAAAAATTTATAGTAGGTCTTGCTAAAGTAATGAAATATTAGAAATAGAAACAAAATGTGTGAAATTTCTGGGTACTATTTTTGTAACTTATACTTAGTTTACATAAGCCAGGCGTGCAACTAAGATTTTTAATTTGTTTATCTAAAAATTAATGCACACTAAAATATACTAGATGCAATTTGCCTCCAAGAGAAATACTGGTAAAGAAAATTTAAAAAATATATTTTGAAATCTGCAAAAGAAATTTATTTTTATTTTATTAATTTTCCATTTGTATTTTTTGTTTGGTGAATTTAAGGAAATTTTATAGTTAAAATAAAAAGTTACGCAAAAAATATAACGACATAAATGGAGGGTATGCCGGAACAACGTTCTAGCTGAGGTAACACACAGTGCGTTTAGAGATATAGATTTCGGAACAAAAATCGTATTAGTCTTATTGCACTAACCCAAGCTGACGTTAATATGACGTCATTTTTAAGTAATTTTTGGTCGTTTTTGATCATGACGTCATTTTAACGTCATTTAATTGACGTGTTGTCGACGTCGTTAGTGACGTCTTTCGACGTCATTTTCTGTCATACCTAGCTCATAAAAAAATCTATTGACGTCATGTTTAGAAAACCCGCCAAAAATTGTTTGTGACATTGTATGATTCGTATCAAAATCCAACCGAAATATCATATGACAGAAAAATAAGACTAATAATTTTTACACAATTGGAAAAAAATTTTCCGGTAGATGGCGTAATGGACAATAAACTACTACGTTTATTCAACATCTTCGCTTCTTATCGCCTACACCGTACCGATGAGACCAATATAGTTCGAGACCGGTCTGCGGTTGGTGATCTCAATTAGCTTTGAAAGAAATATCTTCGGCTAGTGTGAAAATCTGCATCTCCAGGTTGGACAGTGTCCCGAGAGATGCGACCTTGCATCTTGCATTACTTGCTTGAAGAAAATTGCAAGATTGCAGTAAGGAGTTTTTCCTATTTCAATTTTCAAATAAAATATCATATAGATTTAGCTTTTGAAAAAAAAGTATATGCGTCAACTTATCGTCATCTTAAAGACGTCTTTATGACGACGTCATTAACGGGACGTCTTTTTGTCTGTGACTCAGGGAGGTCAATTTAACGTCATTTTGTCGTCATCTTATGACGTCTTTGCTGACCAAATGTGACCAAAAATGACTAAAAGAGACGTCAATAAGACGTCAGCTTGCTGCTTGGGAAAATATGTAGTTTTGTTATTATACATAGTTGAGTAGGGTATCATGCTCTGCATATGCAGAAAGCAATACTAAAGAAGTCAGTTTACAAAATACAGTTCGGTAAAAACATAAAAACGAAATTATAGGCTAATTTTATAAAAGTTTATATAAACATAGGTTGCACATTGCCTCGTTTTTAACCTTTTTTTATAAGCCCATTCCAAGTGTTCACCGTGACGCATGAGTCGGTACCCATTAGCTGATTGTCAGGTTTTCAAGAAAACGGGTAAAATCATATCCATGCATATTTGAATCGAATCACAACTGTTAATTTATGTAGGGGCCCATTCAAAGTCTGTCACCCGTAGGGAAAATTAGAAGACCAGTCCTAATTTGGCTGGTGGCAAGTTTCAACCCCTTACCCATAACTCGCAGTGTTTAATCGTCAGGAATCTTTTTACGTTGAAAATCCCGAGTTACAACCCTAAGGTGGGAATCGGCTATATTTCATTAGAGGTAGAGATCAGCAAGTAAAAGGGAGAACAGCGATGAGCACCACCCCCAGATAGCTATTAGCCCCACCAAAAATCAATTAGCCCTCACAACTAACCCAGGCAGTGTTTAAAACCATACTTTCTTACGTAGGTATAATAAAATTTCTTGTAATATTTTTTTAATAACATTTTTCACCACGTCACAATAAAGACCTTTGACCCATTAAATGTAAGACAAGGTCGTGCTAAGACACCATGTTTCCGTGTAAAAACGTTGTAAGTGACATGTATGTAGAACGTTGTTTAAGGGATCTTTTCTTACTTTCATAATTTCTTATTAGGGCTTCATAATAAGATGTTGTTTATTCTAAATACATTAGAATACGCATACGTAAGCAACCCAAGTATTGTATTTTTTACAATACAAAACATTTTTGTGATTTTCTTAAACTAAAACTTTTGGTGGTTAGAACGCTGTTCCGGGATACCTTTAATTAGTAAAATAATTTCTTCTTAAAAGATTTAGGTATATGATTAAAACTATGGTATTCCAAAAAACACAATAACAAAAAGAAGTAGGTACTCCCAGAAATACTTTAAAAAATTTTATTCTGGAATTATTAAAACTAAGAAAAATATTTCAGGTTTATTGCATTTTCCATGATACAAATTAAATAATATTTACCTTTTCACGGGTATGAAGGTGTACTGATTCATTTGATTTGGTACTGTGATCATAACCTCTATTAGGTAAAAAAGTAAGCTTACAATTAGGAAAAGAGCCAGGGTTTCTGAAAAAAAACAGAACAAGTGACTAGACTCTTTAAATTATTAACATTAATATCTTAAATTGCATTTGACATTGTTATTAATTTTATTCTAAACCTTAAGGTTCCTGTCTATGTTTGGCATCTTTTTAAGCTTGACTAAATATACAATGATACATTACCAATGTGGTCGTTAAGAATTAACTGTTTGGCACACCCCTTTGAAAGCTTTTTTTTTGGTGAAAAAACAAGCAGAAAAAAATATATTTTCTGTTTTCAATTCAAAACAACATTGATAAGATATAATCATTGATTATATCCAAAAAATTAACTTAGAGTCGTCTAGAGGCATGTGTTGATTTAACTAGAAAAATTTAAAAAAAAAACAGTGTTTCTTTAACAAAAAGAAGCTTTCCTAGAATGGCGTCGCAAAAATTTTAAGTTTACCTATTATACATTTTTATAGTGTATTGTTTGTAACAATACCCACGATATTCTCACAAAACAATTTTGTAGGTGTCATCATTATTATGGACGGGCAGTGGTTGGCTAGGGTGTTCGTTTATTTTTTTTCTCAGACAACAAATAAAATGAAAAAAATCTACTTATTGCACATTCTGATAAAAAATTTAATGTTCTACAAAAAAGTTTTCTTACGATTTTCGGATTAAAGTCACTTCTTTTTAAGAGTTATTTACCGTCAAACGTTGAGTTAAGATTGGAGTTGTGGCCATCCTCGGGAATTTGCAAACTGGAATTTTTAAATAAAACACTCTGTATATTAAATCGTCATCACCATTAAATAGATATTTTTAAAGAGTTTTAAGAACATACCAATTGATATATCTATCTCTTATAGTTTTGGAAATATTAAGCATTCAAATCTAAAAAATAGAGATATACTGTTTATTTTATCTTCGACACCAAACTCTGCGCTTATAGCCGAAGACATACGGGAAATTTCAACAAAATTTTCAGATTTGAATGGCCATATTTTTTAAACTATAAGAGATATAATAAAAACACAAATTTTACTTTGTTATTTTGTCACATATTTTATATTGCTTTTTGCGTTACTGCAGTTTCGACATACTATGTCATTTTCAAACGACTTTTTAAAAGTGAATGAATTACAAAAGTGCATAAATTTATACCTTATACCGTAAATTTAACATCCTGGTTTATCCTTTACAATTGTTAGGTCCTATCTCTATTGTTACAAGTATATTGCTATAATAAACTTTTACAGTTAGTCGAAAATATTAAATAATTGGGAATTTTTATGTCTGTTTGCAGATTAAGAAGATTTACATTATTATTTTTATTGTGTTTATAAATTTCTATGTTCTCTAATATATCTAATTTTTTACTTTTTTTGTTCTAAGTGTAAAATTTTTTATACTATCTATATTAGGAAAGAATGACCAGAGTCTAGAAAATGGTTTGAAAAATTTGAATTTCTTTTGCCTAATCTAAATGATGCGTAGTGTTCTTTAAATCTTTTTCGAAGCTTCGGCCTGTTTGTCCTATGTAGCAACTATTGCACTCTGAACATTCTAGCTTATAAACCCAGATTTCTTATGTTTATTAATCTTGTCTTATACGTTAAAAACGTGGCTGCGATAATTTAAGCGACGGTTTAAATGCTACTCTCATATTATTACAAGCCAGAATATTAGCTACCATAGGTCAGATATAGCCCAAAATATGCTTGGGTTGTGCATCCAGCTCAGACAGAGTACACAGCCCTTACATATTTTGGACCTATATCTGACCAAAATAGCAGATATTTTTAAGTAAAATAATATGAAGAGAGTAGCATTTAAACCATCGCAAAAATTATCCAACCACCTTTTAACCATGTAAACGACAAGAGTAATAACCATAAGAAATCTGGAGTTTATAAGCTAGAATGTTCAGAGTGCAATAGTTGCTACATAGGACAAACAGGCCGAAGCTTCGAGAAAAGATTTAAAAGAACACTACGCATCATTTAGATTAGGCAAAAGAAATTCAAATTTTTCAAACCATTTCCTAGACTCTGGTCATTCTCTCCCTAATATAGATAGTATAAAAATTCTTACACTTAGAACAAAAAAAAGTAAAAAATTAGATATATTAGAGAGAACATAGAAATCTATAAACACAATAAAAATAATAATGTAAATCTTCTTAATCTGCAAACAGACATAAAATCTCAATTATTTAATATTTCTCGACTAACTGTAAAAGTTTATTATAGCAACATACCTAGCAAAAATAAATGGGGATAACTTTAAAGGATAAACCAGATGTTATATTTACGTTATAAGGTACTCCCATGCTCTTTTTTGCTCGATCCCTTTTAAGTCGTTTTGAAATGACATATCGAAACTACACGGTAAAAAGCAATATAAAAATATGTGAACAAATAACAAAGTAAAAGATTTGTTTTTATTACATTCTACGTCCCTTATGGGAAACTTGGAAACCATAAGAGATATTAAAAATCTGATACCCCATCCTCGAGCTCTTTTTTGAGAAAACATTTATGGTAAAACAGATCATCGCTATCGCGAAGCGTTTCAGAGATACAGGGTGATTCTCGATTTTTTCACTTTTTGAAAAGGTCCTGTAGCTTTGTTGTTATTACAGATACGAGAAAACTAATTGCACATTATAAAGACACTTTTTTCCGTAGAATCCAGTGGCGTAGCCAAAAATTTTTTGAGCTGTCATTTTTGACATATGACCCAAACATGTTTTTTTTTATTAGGGACACCCTATAAATGATTAGGTAATTAAATTGCTTGTTTTTTCTGATTAAAATAATATATCATAGTAGGTGGTTTAATAAATTTTTTACGTCAAATATTGGAAAAATTATGATTTTAAAGACGCACTGCGGCTTCTATCTGTTTTTTAAATTGTTTTTATATTATTTTTTTATGTATAATAATATTTTTCACCATCACATTTATCAAATACAAAAATTTCATCCTTTATTTTCATAAATAAAATTGTAGGAAATTTTTAAATGTTAAAATAAAAAATTATTTTAATTTTATACACCGTGTATCATTTTATTATGCGTATTAATAATCTTCTACATCATATATATTATTTACCAAAATTTCATACTTATATATTTATAAATAAAGTGGTAGGAAATTTTTAAATTTTAAAATAAAAAATGCGTCTTTAAAATCATAATTTTTCCAATATTTGACGTAAAAATTTATTAAACCACCTACTATGATATATTATTTTAATCAGAAAACAAGCAATTTAATTACCTAATCATTTATAGGGTGTCCCTAATAAAAAAAAACATGTTTGGGTCATATGTCAAAAATGACAGCTCAAAAATTTTTTGGCTACGCCACTGGATTCTACGGAAAAAGTGTCTTTATAATGTGCAATTAGTTTTCTCGTATCTGTAATAACAACAAAGCTACAGGGCCTTTTCAAAAAGTGAAAAATCGAGAATCACCCTGTATTCTGAAACGCTTCGCGATAGCGATGATCTGTTTTTACCATAAATGTTTTCTCCAAAAAGAGCTCGAGGATGGGGTATCAGATTTTTAATATCTCTTATGGTTTCCAAGTTTCCCATAAGGGACAACCAAAATGGGACACCCTGTACAATGGGATTCGCCTAGGTAAAAAACACTTTTTAGTTATGTCAAGAAAATAAAAAATCATCCGTAAATATTTTTACGGAGTTTGTAATATCTGTTATATTAATTTTTTAGAATTTTTTCTGTTATCTTGCAAACAATAGTATATTTCCTAACTAGTGCTAAAAGTGGCACTTTGAGCACGTGTTTGAAACGCTATTTATTCTACTGGAGGGTAAGGAACACATAAAAACTAAAATTTTATTTAGTTCTTTTTAATTTTAACACAATGCTACCTAATATCCTGCCATCCCAAAGCATTTTTTTTTAATATGAAATGTATGAAAATTCTTCATTGCGAATCGCTAATATTTGGTTAAAATTTTTGTACTTTTCCGCACTAGTGTGGAAAAGTTACACTTTCAGAACTAAAATGCGTGTGGAAAAGTGAATTTTTGCGCGCGAGTAGGAAAAAGCTATTCTACGATTTGATATTGACGTATCTTATTTAAAGAAAGTCAGGTTAGTTCTGGTTAGATTTTAGTACATTATTTTAAAAGGGGTATAAAAAGTATACCTTGGTGTGCCTTACAAAAATCCAAAGTAGTATAAAATCTCTTTGCGTTTTTCCAAAAAATTATTATCTAAAATTTAAGAGAAAGGGTTTCGGTTAAAACCTTTATTTTTGTATTTTTCTATATATTAAAATTTCTGAAGTCAACAATATATTCGGTAATTTTCTAGAAACCTGCGGCAACTCCGATTTTAACAAAATTTGGTATACAGGGGCTTTCTGGGGCGCTGATCACGAATCTGAAAGATTTTTTTGGCGAAAACGTTTTGTTCTCGAGATATTCATTATCAAAGTTCAAATTTGAACTAAGCTTATTTTCACTATATTCCCCCTTCCCTTTGATTTAAAGCTAAAGTGTCACAAAATATTTGATTTTCCCCTTTTAAAACCCCGTTTTTCTACGTTCTTTTACATTATTTTTGCATTAAATAGCGTGGCTTTTCTTTGATAATGCGGCAAGCATACATACACATAGGGCTTCATGGCACACTGGGATTGAAATGATTCAAAGTATAGCTATGCAATTTAATGCAAAAATAATGTAAATACGTAAAAACGGGGTTTTAAAGGTTAAAATCAAATATTTTGTGCCACTTTAGCTTTAAATTAAGAATTGTGTGCAAAAGAAGTGGAAATATTGTAAGAATAGGATTGTTTAAATTTTAAGTCTGATGATGAATATCTTAAGAACGAAACGCCAAAAAATTCTTTCAGATTCGTGATTAGCGCCCCAAAAACCCCGTATACCAAATTTCCGTCAAAATCGGAGTTGCCGCAGGTTTCTAGAAAATTACCATATATTCTAAAACTTAAAATATAGTATGAAAATTAATTCAATTAAAAATAATTTGTTTTTTGTACCATTAAAACATATCTAACATTTTACTTACATGATTCTTTTTCTATAAATCTCATGGATCTTGGAAAAGCCATGATAAGGCGACACTCGCGTTTACAGTACACTGCACAACACTGACTACAGGGAATTTTGCACAGTCTTTGCATTGGTACAAAATGTTGGAGAATTTTTTATAGTTTACATATTTTGGCCGATTTTACCAGTATTAACTTTGTTCGCGGGTTCGATTCTGAACCGGTTCTGGGACTATTCGCATGCGCAGTGAAAAAGCAGCGATCGCGGTTAGTAAAATCCTGAATTTTTAGTAACAGTTCTGTGTTCGCGGGTTACGATGGAATCAGTTCGTTACCGGTTCGTAACCTGATTAGCAGTCCTGGGATTTTGTTGGAACTAAAAGTTCAGTTCGGAATTTCATGCGCATTGTCGACATGGTCTGTTGTTTTCTGTTTTTGTGGTACAGAAATAAACCGTTGTATTACAGATCTATTTGTTTCTGTCACTTTTTATGCGAGTTAATATACCTGTTAAATATTTTTTTTTATTTTTGTGATTCTGAGCGTATATAAACAAAGGATTTTTAATTGTATTCCGTATGTATGTATGCAATAAAATAAATAAAGATTTAATTAAAAAATATAGACAATATTACAAGATTCTACCATTTCTTGTTGTTTGAATTTTATCTTTAGTTAAATACACATACTTATGTTAAAGACGAGTGGAGGAAGGAAATCTCTCGTCTTCCGCCGAGAGACGTCGAGTGGCTTTCGACAGTATAACAATTTACCTTTTGTTTAAATTAATTTTTTTTATGTAATATCCAATTTAACCATGAAAAATCCTAGCCAAAAGGCTAGGCGGTAAATAAAAATTCCGAACTAATAAATAATTAGACATGCGCTTTAAAACAATTCTACACCAGTTCGGTTCTGGTTCAGAATCAGTTCATTACTAGACCCGCAAACAGAGCTAATGTTAAGAATTTTTTATAGTTTACATTTTTGGCCGATTTTACCAGTATTTTTTTTTTCTGAACACGTACGGTATGGTTCTTTACCTATTTAAAGTTTACGTTAACGTTTACATTTTTCAATATACGGGCTGTTAAACTTTTTACATTTTATAAGCACTTATTTGTTTAGAAAATTTGTTGGTCTAGATAAAAACGATATTAAATTTAATATTTGTTATTTTGGTAATTGACACAATGCCAATTTTAATGATTATTTGCATAGGGGTTTTTGGCTCGCTGATTACTAGTGGCGACGCTTATTTTTTAAGATTAAGCGATACCCGGCGGAAAAATTTGGAGGGTGGGCAGCAAAATGTATGCAATTAGAGGCGCTTTTAGCTTCCCCTTTTAAATTATTAAATATTTAAAAAGATTATAGTTTGTCGATATATATACTAAATTCCTATGGCTATATGACGATCTAACCTAACTCACCTTTGTCGAAAGATGGATGATTTGGCAAACGCAGAGTTTTAAAGTTTTAATTTGGATTTAGTTTTTTTTTTATATGATTAATTTATTATTAAGTGAATTGTTACGATATTTGGCTAGTGGGGATTGTAAGATGTAGAATCTGCTCTCATTTTAATTGTAAAAGGACGTCTCACAATAAGCATTGCGAATGGCTTTCGGTTACAATGCCAATTAATGAAATTCTTTTGATCTGACCTGTAATCTTAGAGATATAGATTTTTCAAGGTAACAATTTTGGATTTCAGAGATTTCGCACCAAACCTGGATTTTTGCCCAATTTTTCCTATTTCACCTACAAGAAGAAGCAACGATTTATACACCGATTTTGGGTAGAGAATCAGGCTATTAAAATCGGTACAAAATATTTTCAACACTAAATTCTCTTTCTGGTGTCATAGCGAGACATACTGATAATTTTAAATATTGCCTCAAAACACTATTTGTTTAGTAATTTCGTGATTCAGATGGCTTAGAAATGAATTGAATAAACGGTTTGTGGAAATGGGATGATATTGTTTTACCAGGAGTTTTCGCGTTTTTTTGCTCAGTCAGCAGGTTGGGCGAAAGGTTGGGCGAGAACAATTTAGGTGAGGCGCTCGCCCAAGCGCGTCCACCCCTGGCGCCGCCACTGCTGATTACAAATCTAAAAGATTTTTGTGTCTAAAACGTGTTGATATTCAGATATTTATTATTAAACTTAAATTGGAAACTAACCTAAATTCACTATATTCTCCCTTCTTGTGGCACGCATTTCTTGAGTTTTTACTAAAGTGGCACTCAATATTCAATTTTTACCTTTTACAAACCCATTTTTCTATTTATTTTCACAGTATCATGGCTACTGCAACTAAAGTTATTGAAAGTATAGCTTTGCAATTTTATGGAAAAAAGGGATTAAAAAAGTGTTTAAAAGTAAAAATAAAAAATAAATGCCTATTAAGCTTTAAATCAAATTGTTTGCAAAAAAAATGGAGACTAAAGTTAGAATTGGGTAAGTTTGGTTTACAAGTTTAATTATGAATATTTCAAAAACGTAACGTTGCCGACAAAAAGTCTTTTAGATTCGTAATCAGCGCCCCAGAAAACCTCCGTATGCAAAAAATTATCAAAATCAAGGTGATAGGTGGTGTCCGGTAAACAAAAAGTCACCGTTGTTTTTGTTAGATCCCTAATATTTTTAGAAACATTTTTTTGCTTATTGTATGATCCAGAAATACGCAAATAAATTGATTTTATTATATTTTTTTCAAGAACAGAAGCAACTTACAAAAAAAAGGTAAGAAATAAAAAGCTGCTTTCTTATTTGTTTTATCCAATAAAACTACAAAAATTACAGGAAAGTCAGTAGGGTGGATTTTTTTGTCAATTAGGTAACTGCAAAATTAGCTTCTTTATGCCATACACATAAAGCCAAATTACAATAAAATTGGATATGCTATGATATTTAAGGTATTTACTAAGAGCCTACTTTTTTAGGTTTAACACCCTGTCTCTAGAAAAGAATTAATTTGCGGACCCATGTTTGAACTTCTTATCTTAAAATAAACTAATAAATCGCCTGTGTGAAAGAATGACTCAATTTTTAAACCACTCTGTATAAGAAGCTCTATACCGCATTTTCTTGCTTTACTAGATTTGCTGCGGAGATTTTGTCTTTCAACTTAGACAGAGACTATTTACCTAAACTAATTAGTAAATGGATCCAGAGTTAAGACAAATAGTAGTATAGAGTTTGTTATGGGTCTTATAAGTATGTAGCTGTGTGTGAGAGAGTTTAGTTATGTATGAAAGCAGCTTCAAGGGTTACCAGAACGAGGACGTTTATAGAATTCATATGTTTTAAATATAAATACCTACCCATATAACATTTTTGCCGGCGTTGTACATTTAATTTACTGGCATTGCCAACACTCTTTAATGGCAAGGCATTGGCAAAAAGGTATCAAAAAGACGCGAAAGTGGGCAATTGGCCGTTATTAGGCCACGTGTTTCAGATAATGTGATGGCATCCGTCATTAATAATTTATGATGAAAAAATACGTTTAGGATGATGGCATCCATCATTAATAAGTTATGCCAAAAAATGCGTTTAGGATGATGGCATCCATCATTAATAAGTTATTGGCAAAAAAATGCGTTTAGGATAATGGCATTTATCATTAAATAAGTATTGCAAGTTTTATGTCCAAAAGAAAACACTTTAAAATAGTAAGTATTTAAGGGACACTTACACTCAATTTTCAGATCCAAAACATAGGAGAAATATTTTAAAGCAGTTAAATGTCAAAAAAAAAACTATTAAATATAAATAAATTTTTTTAACACGTCTTTAAAACTTTTAATAAAGGCAACTCACTGATTTCATATAATTTTTTAGGTAAGTACAAATTTAAAAGATTTATAACAAAATGTTTACAGCTCCTAAAAGTCTGCTTGAATAACCCGCCTTCTTGACTAGCCATCACCAATTAATTACACAACACACACTAATTAGGTAATGAATACACTTAATTATGTCTACTAAAAACTCTTTTCTTTAAAAAGAAACTAAAAAGCTAGAAAACCACGTAGAAAACAATTGCACAAAGCGGCCAAACAAAAGCAAGGTTACCTCATCTGGCAAATTGTCAAATCTTGTATTTTGGCTAAGCGGGAAATTTGAATTTATCACCTTCGGTCGAAATCGTCGAAATTAACCTAGCTAATTTTACCATCATTTTATTGTTATTCTCTCAAAAATACATAATAAACATTTTGTTTGACTTAATTTTTATTTGTATGATTTGTATCAATAAAATGTTAGGAAAAGGCCATTTCCTTTAAATTAAGTAAAAGCACATAAAATAATGTTGTTTAGCCGCCATTATAAATAAAACAGATCAAAAAAATTGCTCGAATGTTAGTTAAATACCAATGTTAATAATATGGTTTGAATGCGTTGAAGGTTTGCCTTCAAAAATCCAATATTTATTTGCCTGCAACAAAAAGGCATAATTTATTTAATCAGGATTGGTATGCCGCCATTTTTGTATGCTTGCTGGCAATTCGCCTGCATGTAAAATTTATTGGCAATTGAGTGTTTATTTAGGGTTAACTTGATAACGCGTATTAGATGTTGGCATAATATTGCCACCAATTGCCAATGCTTTACCATCAATGCCAATATGAAAAATGTATATTGCCGGCAAATAGTGTTTGCTGGGTAGGTATTTGATTTTTACATAAAATTTTTAAACTTAATCTTAATTTTTTTATGTCATCTTTAATTTTCTGCAATTTTAAGGAATAGGTATATACACCTAAGTATAAATTGTTTTTTTAATGTTTAAGCAAAACGCAAAAAATAGGATGAAAAAAATGGTTGAATTATGAAAAATTGTTCTGTTCAAAGAAGTTTCCAAAGTTTACACTTAAAAATGGACAAAGATAGTATTGCCCGAAACGTTGTATGTATATAAATAAAAGACAATGGAAGTTTCAGACTTTCTCTTTTCTTAATATTACCAAGTTAGGTAGGTTACTGCCAAGAGGGTATTATTTGCTCCATTAGCCAATAGCGACCATGGGCACCTGTAGAACCATCGGAATTTCCCTCAATATTGATAACCTATGGACTTGATCCATAGGACCATGAGGAACCCCGGCGGTAGTGTAGATTCGAAGATTGGGTCCTGGTTTTCCGGTGATCCGCTCGCATTGGCAATAAGCTCAGGGAAAACCACCTTAAAATATCCTTTATATCGCGTGGGGTCAGAGGCCAGAAGGCATAGTCTAAATCGGTAAAACGTTTTCTAGTCCAACGGCTCAATCACGACTCCACGCCTCACGAATAGTAGTGTGAGACCAAAGATTAATAATAGCATAGTTTAACTCTTTGGTGGCACTGCGGACTGCCGTACAGCTAGTCAGCGGCATTTGAGTTGAGTGGAGCCGTTCATATGAGTCGAAAATATAATTCCTTCGAAGCGAGGGCGTGTACTGAAAAAGCATTAGTATACCCAGGCAACTCTGTAGTGGAACTATATCCACCCCTCCACGCAATTTAACTTTTTTGTTGATTACTTACATACTTTCCTATATGAATAATTATTTTCTAGGGAAATATAATTTAAGTTACACAAAAAACAGGAAGGCAATTTTATACAGCATGATATATGCCGTAAGGTTTTTCAGAACAATTCACCATATAGTACAAAGTGGCTAACCATTGGCAATTTGTTTTTGCTTGAGCACCGAGAATAAAAACCTTTGCGGAAATAAATCACCCTAGTTAGGTCGTTCGCATATTTAATGCGTAAGTAAAATTATAAAAACTTAAACAAAAGACAAGCACTCTGTTTTTTATTACAAAAAAAAACCCTTTATCATACCTTGCCGCTTTGTTTACTCTTAACGCAAAAAGGCGCCTACAACGGGCGTAATAAAATTTTGAAGTCAACATCGACTTGATAAGTTTGTCAAAAATGTTTAGTAAGTAAATGTAAACGACTTGTGCCAAGATTCAGCCAATAGCTGCAAATTACAAAATTAATTGTGTATGTCAAGGTTAGTTTATATTTATAAGGTTGAGACATATCCTCAACTTTTAGGCGGTTCGAGGTCGGGGACGCAAGGAAGGGCACTCCACCAAGAAAAGTTGGCAAGACTGGGTAAAATCAAAGCTGATGATCAATCCAGTGGCGTCTATAATTTGGGCATTTCATTTTGCATTGTTTTGGTAGTGATATTTGTTGAAAGATGTAATTCCAAATGTTTTTTATTTAAAGTAAAAGAATTTACAACTTAATAATAATTAAAAACTGTTGTATAAACGGTTGTTCTACTAATACAATAAACCGTATATCTCCGGCACTGAAGAACATGGCCGAAAAATGGGAGATTTGACGTCATAACACGTTCAAGCAATATGGCCGAATGTCGTGACCTTATATAGACCGACTTTGGTGTATGTGCCTATAATAGGTCGGCGTTTCTGCGCTAATAGTAAACAAAGCGGCGCGGTATGAAAAAGAGTTTTTTTTTAATAGAAACAAGTTTGTTTGAAGATTTTTAGCAGAGTAATATATAAATACTGGACAGGGTTCATAATAATAGGTTTTTTCCAGCAGAATGTTGGAAATATGTTAGCAACAATTGTGAAAACGCAGGAATTGTTACAAACATTAGCCAGAAATGTTGGCAACAGTTTTCTGCTGCAACAAAAAATAAACAAGGCGTTCCCAGTGCTTATACGTCAATACAAGAAAGGTTATGTTAAAAATTTGTCAGTAATGTTTGAAGAAAGTTGGCAAACTTTTCAAACAGTCTCCAACGCATTTCCGACATCTTAAAACTACTGCTGGAACAACAAACAATTGTATAATGTTACAAGCATGGCACTGATGGAACGAAAAATTTGGCGTGCGCATGATCCGAACGGTTGCAAACATTTCTGACAGCCTGCTGGAACAAACCTAATAACCACGACTTTAGACGGTTCGACGTCGGGGATGCAAAGAACGGTTGCTATATTTAGTTAACTAATGATCAATCCAGTGGCTTGTAGATTTTGTGCTTTTTGTCTTGCGTTTGAAAGTGATATTGTTTGTTAAAATATGTAATCCCAGATGTTTTTCTGTTTAAAATGAACAAGTTAATTCTTAATAATAATAAAAAGAGTAGTGTAAATGTTCCAGCAATTTTATAAATTGTATTTCTTCAGTACTAGTGTTGACACTTAACTCATTAATAACATGACCGAAAAGATACTAGGAAAAATGACCTCATTATGGCCACTTTGTCATAACCCTCCTAATATAAATTAATTATGGAAATATATTATGTTTTCTCTTAAACTAATTAGATATTTGGGTTATAAATAATTGAATTTTGCACAGATTTCCGTTTTCCTCTTGTCAACAAGGGATTGGCATCATAATAAAGCTAAAGGGTAGTTTTGAAATGATGTTGTCTTAGGCTTGTCATGACGCACAAAGGGCAGATCTTTTGTGCCCAAGATAATAGCATAGACAACTAGCTGACACAATACGGAGGAGCTGAGAATATTCTTGTTATGGAGATTTCATTATATCAGAAAATTAGAGCAAAAGTTCTCAATATTTTCTAAAGGGTTGTGCCGATTTGCAATGTGGGTTTTGAGATCGGACCTAAGCGGATACTGTACACGGCAGAGAAAAACTAATAAAATAGTGTTTTTACCTCTTATGTAAATTTATCTTCTTTAAAAAATAACAAACGTAAATTTAATAGCATTTTGTCATATGAAAATCCATATGAAAACCCCACGGGAAAAACGATAAATGTGATAATCATATTTTTGCAAAATATTATATCTCTTTGTTGCATATTTAAGTTCTCAAATAAATAGGAATTTATATCTAAATCATACGGTACGTGAAAGATCGTCAGGGTCCAATTATTTAATGATTAACAGTTGTAAATCTTGCAAAATTAGTTCATAGTTTTTAATTATATGTGATAGCGTTAAAGTTAGTTTTGTATTGTTATTAAACAGTTTTAACGATAAAACCTCAAAATCCAAATTAGATACGTCTCTTGTACATTAATTCCAACACCAGAAACAAAAGGCAGGATCACTTCCAACATCTAGTCAATTATTTGCCACACGGCTAGTAATTTAGTCGAGTAGCGAGTAATTAAGTATTCTCGTGCGCGTGCGGACAGCTACTACACTAAACTATTTTCCTAATTTTACCGTCCGCACGCACGAGAATACTTAATTACTCGCGACTCAACTAAATTACTAGCCGTGTCTGAACAAGGCTATAGGCCATATTATCATATCCCAAGGACAATTAAATAATCCTACGGACCACCCTTCAGGTATCACTTGATTAGTTATCCAATGGACTGTTTGTCAATTGGATATCTAGTTACTTGGACACATTTTTAGAATTTGAGCTGTCTAAATGTTTACCATAGTTAATTTTTGTTTTTCTATGCTCTCAGTAAAATTTAGATTAAATAAAATCTTAAACACCATAATTTATTAAGACATATTAATTATTTACTTTAGTTATGGTTCCTTTAGTGTTGTACTAGGGACATTTTTTGATTTTGAGCTGTCTGAATTTTAAGCATTAGTGTATTTTTCTTTTTTATGTTCATGGTAAGAAAAATACAATCAAAAACACCATACTTATTACTTACGTATTTTAGCGGGTTGTCCGTGTGACACACATTAAAGATAACCACTCTCTCTTTACGAAACTTGGTCCACTAAGGCGGCAGTTAGGAGGGAAAAAATGACGATTGGTTGCAATCGATTTTTCCAGAATACTGACTTACCGACACTGAGCTATTTACATCTTCATTTTAAAATTTATTGCGGCTGTCCAAGAGACCTATACTGCCGTCCTATGGAAAGCACCATATATTATATGGAATATTATATTCACATACGGTGTTTTTTCATTGGACGGCAGTACAAGTGCTGGCAAACTTTTAGGGATCAAATATACAGGGTGTCACGGTAGATGGTATCTTGAACGTATAAGAAAAACGAGACATTTTTTTGAAAATTTGGCAACATCGGTAATAGCTTCTTATCTAACGATCTATTTCTAACGATTTAGCCTTGCCGCTTATATCAAAAAGTGGCATCAACTTTGATATTTTAAATGGAACACCCTGTATATTTTGATATTTTGGGATCCGATACCTATTTCAATTTTTTTGTACAAAACGTGTCTTTAAATAAAAACCTTTTATTATTTTCTCTGCATTCGCACACATACACTTCAAATTTAGGATATAGCATCTTAATGTCATCTACATTTATTTTGTGTGGAGAAATTAGTTTTGAATTATGCAGGGTGGCTTAAAATTCGTGATTTAACTTCTAAGTAGATACAAAAATGGTAAAAAGACAATTTTTTTAAATGAAACATCCTGTATGTTATCAAAGAATCTAAAGAACCTTAAAATCCTTTTTTAATGATATATCATGTTCCTATACCTAAATGCTATGGTTCCGGAGATAAAATTTCTATAAAATTAAAATTTAATACAATATCCAAAAACAATAGAAAGAAAATACACCCTATTGGTCAATTTAAAGACCTTATAACTGGCAGAAAGTTTGTCAAAACTGACAGAGAAAGGTTTTCAAAGGTTAAAATTAAGGCGCGTTCCAGGGCGTTAAAAAATTCCTAATTCATTTGATGAGATCTGAGTACTTTGGGTTGATAAAGCCATATTAATTTAACCATTTTATGCACTTTATTTATTATTTTAAGTTACTTTATTATAATATTTTACCAAAAGTTAATATAAATAATTTAAGAGGGTTTAATTTTAATAAAATACACCTAGAGTAATTAAATAAGTTCGGGCATAAACATTCACAAACGATTTTCTTAAATTATTGTTACCAATTCTAGTGTGTTGCCAGTTTTTTTGCTAATATATGAAAATACCACTTTGCGTTTCAGTTAAATTGTCACAAAAAAACTTTTACACTTTTGCATGTACAGCCGGTTGCTTGTCTTAGAAAACTTGTCTTTTGTAAGTTATAGAAAATAATAATGTTTTTATATTTTATATTTATAAAATTTACGGTATGCCATATAATCCCTTAATTTTTGACATATTGGCAACGTCCAATATATTTAAACTAATCAAGGTGGTAGAAGTTAACGTCAAAAAAATTATTACTTGTCGGTTAACTTTTTGCGTTTTTATGTGATAATTTTTACCTTTTTGTGTTTATTTGTATTATTCTGTATTTATTTGTGGGTATATTTTATTATTGCATCTGTTATAATGGAGGTGATGAGCCATCAACGTCTAAAGAAAGGACTTTGTCACCAACAAAAAAGCGGCCAATAAATACAATGTTCAGGGGTGAAGAAAATGCTCATAAATATTTTTAAAGTTTTATGAAAAACAACCCACATTTTACCAGGACAAATAATGCAGAAATTGCAGCAGAATATGGTGAGTAAATATTTATGCTTACATTTATATAATATGTTTGCATGTAAAAAAGTGCTCTATATTTACGCAAAACAGAAGCTATTTCCTAAAAAACTATATTAGTAAGGGGTTGATTCATTTAGAGGTACCTTTCTATTACGTATTTTGGATAGATGAGGGGTGCAAATTTCAAACTGTTACGGTATTTGTGTTCAGTACTGGTTGACAGAGATCAAGCCCCAGCGCACAACGTCTAAAACTTGTTCAACTGTATTATGAAAATCATCGTTCTCCGAGAAATGTGTTTCCGTTCGCTTCGGGCAACTTATGGTCCAGACTATTGGCTGTACCATCATAAGAAACGGATTCAATTTTCATTCTTGGATGGTCTTGAATAAGAATTTGCGGCAGTAGCTACGAGTGTACATGATGATTACAACAGATGTTGGCGCTCAGTGGAACAAGAACCAGACTGTTGGGCGCAGTTCAGGCCAACATTCCAAAAACCATAATCTTTAAAAAATAAATGTAAGATATAGTTCTTCCATTATGATAATAAATAGTAGTTAATAAAGTTTTTTAAGTACCCCGTAATTAATCACCTGATATAATGGTACAAAAAGGTTTATTTTTCAGTTTCTTTCAGTTTTAAAACCTAATAAATAAAGCATTTTTGTTTCTTTAGAAAATTCTATAAAATAAAGTGATATCTATACACTTTGTGCAACTTTAAATCATTATGAAGAATTGTGTAGAAAAGATATTTTCAAAGCAACAACAAAGAAGCAAGACCGATGAATCAGTCTATCTGGAATATTTACATGCAGGTATTCCTTGTCTAATCACTATCTGCTAGTATTTAATACACAGTGGTAAACATGATGATGACTGACATGAAGGTATGTTTTTGAAGCTTAAAATTTGCATTAAATATTTTATTTTGCCTTGTATATTTTTATATTTTTATGTTAAACTATTTTCCTATGATTGGTAATCCCGGTTTTTACACACGTTTATTAGCTTAAACAAGTTACTAACGGCCGTATTTACCAAGCACTGACAAATATTTGTCTGAGCTACGCGAATACGGCCGTAAACACGTATTCAAATATTAAATATTTTTATCTACACTTGCGCTACTAAATTCAGTTTAAAGAAACCGCCTGCCTAAATTAGTTACTTGATTTCTTGCTTAAGCTACTTAAGACATTAAAGCTGGCATAATTTAAGCGCTGTTTAAGTAAATACTTTCGATTTTCTACAAAAACATATTTTTAAAAATGCTATATCATAGATTTTCCTTATTTCCTACTTAAATGGGCAACTGCAGGTGACTAAAGAATGATTATTCGTTTAAAGATATATTGCCTAAGTACACACATCACACATAAGCAAAAAAATTAACGGAAATAGATATAATATTAAAGAGTTACAAAAATTAAAGAGTTGCTATAGTTAAAGAAACAAACAGCTTAGGGTGCTTAAAAGCTTGCTTCTGTGCCACGCCATACGGAAGGGTGTTTCTAAACAAATGTGAAGATTTTAGGAGGTGATTTCTTGATATTTGAATTGAAATCACCACCTAAAATAGTTCACATTGTTAGAAAAAATCTGTATGTACAAATTAAGAACTATATAGTACTGTTAAATTTGATTGTAAACTATAAAAAAATATAAAACCAGAGCACCTACATTTTATTTTTTCAGAATGCAAAAAAGCCACGTCAGATGGATAAATTATTTTAGTAATATAAGTTTTTGTATACTTTTAGGTGTTTCTCAAGCCATTCACAAAGTCTGGCAGCCTATAAATACAGACAGCAGTTTTTGTTTAAAAAATGCTTACAAAAAAGTATGGGACTATGGGACAACATTGACGAAAAAATGAAATGAAATAAGAAAAACTGTACATCAGTTTTCAAATTAACCACCAATATTAGAATTAATTTGTTGTATATGACATTAAAATATCGCAAATAGAATTAAGATGTGTTTTCTGTAATTTATACAATTTAAAGTAAAATTGTTTGTTTATAAGAAACATATACATTAAATGCCACTTCAAAACTTCCATGGAAATTTTGCCAATGCGTGGCAAGAACAAAGTAAAAACTATTATTAATATTTGCAAGAAGACAGTCCTGAAAAACGACAAAGCTATACTCACGTGGCAATATATCAAAAAAGGTTTCAATGCAGACGTTCGTTGCCTATTCTTAAGGTGTTAGTGTTTAAAACAAAAAATTCTGAAAAATAAAATTAAGAACTCAAATGAAATTAGATTTTTTAATTCCCATAGTTGACTTAGGTGTGCCTTTCTAATCTCTTTTTAATTTGAACTTATGAATGCAAAAAAGCCAAATAAATTACTATAACTAACGCTAGTTTAGTGTAAAAGTACTAAACCTATTCCGGCACGCTGATAATGTAAATATTAATTTGTTTAATTTTTCCTAAAAAAGTGATCGTAAATGGATAAATATTAAACCAATGAATTATTTAATACAGTATTTCATATATTAACGTTTGGCGTGGTGTCTATGATGCTGGTTGTATTTAGTTGAATGATAGTGAGTTAGATAATCTAAGGCAAATTTAATCACCTAAAATTGTTATAAAGACTAGAAGGTAATCATAAAACAGGAGACTGAATAAAATACAGTAAATTAAACCAACCAAATATAACACATTTAATTTTTAAATTGCAGTATATGCAAAATAATATCATTTTTAAAATAACTGGCATGGGGACATATTTTAACATTTAATTGTGTTTACTTTTTATATATTTCTAAAACCAAAATACATATTAACACATTATACTATTTTAGTGTCTAAGCTGCACTTAAATATTTAACTTACATATTTTAAACGAGATCTGCTTTTTCGCTAATTTAGTGGATATGTCTTCTGTAGAGTCCTAGCCAAGCACATCACTGGCAATTTAAAAAATTAAACTTGTGCTGAATTCTCACTCTTTAAAACAAAAAACGTTTTAGAAACACATTAAAACGATATACCTTGAATTTTTCACTGCCACATTCTACAGCTATCACATAAATAACTTAAAAACGAAACTTTTGACAACAAATTCTGACACTTTTACACATTTTGTCTGTTAAAGTCATTCATGACATTATTCACAACCTTACTTTAAAATATCAGAATTTGCTGTTGTAAAAGGCGGGCTCGTAATGATGTTCTTATGTTATATATATTTTTTTAAATTAAAATTCATAAAATAATAACTAATAAAACACCTAAAATATAAAATTCCTGTTTGTTTTTTTTACCGGGAATAGAGTGATATCGCTTGGATAAATAAAAGTTGTTAAACCCATGAACATTTTCGCAATAGTACCAAAAATAATTTAAAACCATTTCATTTTTATTTAATTTTAAGCTAAATTTTACTTTTTACTTAGTTGTAAGTGCACAGCCCCAAGGAACATTACAGAAAGTCCCGGAGCGGTATTATTCCTGCAACGCAATCGTCATTCCGCTAAGTTTACTTACAAGTTGCACATAAACCGGAACAATGTTCTCCGCTAAGACCCTTTGAGTTCCGTTTATCTGCTTGATGCAGTTTTGGAGAGGATTTTCTACGTATTTTCGGTCTAATAGTATGTTTCTGGTTTGCCTTTAGCTTCTTTGATGTTGAAAGTGCATAAGTAGCAGAGGCTAATAAAGGAGGGATAATGATGGTTTTTAAATTTTAAATTTGGGTTCTAAAATTTATAAAATTAATTTTGTATTAATTTTTAACAAAACAGCCATAATACGTAGGGTGTTCAAAAGTTTTAAGATGTAACGTACATTTATTTGGATTTTTTCCAAAATAATTTCCACCACATTAAATACACTTTTCCATTCTAACAAACCAGTCACTGACAATAGCTTTTCACTTTTCATTTGAAATTTCAGCGCATATTTCGATCCCAGGCCTCCAAAGTAGCGCGTCTTCAGTTTTAAACTTTATCCTTTCAGCTGGGCTCTTGACAAAAGGAAACAACCCAAAGTCACACGGCACCAAGTCGGGGCTATAGGGCGGATGTTCCAAAAGTCTCAATCCTGCATCTGTCAAAAAATTGACTGGTAAGTTCTAGCTCGATGAGGTGGGGTATTGTCATAATGAAGGTACCAGCTAGCGAGTTGCGAGTTTGGGTGAATCACTCTTAACTTTTCTATAAGTTTTGAAAGGCATACTGTAGTGTACCAGAGAGCATTTACGGTCTTCTGTTCCCGGAGCACAACATGTTCAATTATTCTTCTTAAACCAAAGAATACAACTCATCATTATTTTATTTACAGATCTTGATTTGCGAACTTCGGTCGGAGTTTCTTTACCTCCGAGAACCCATATCTTACTCTGTTGTTTAGTTGGGACGTCGTATTAATAAAGATAAGTTTCATCTCCCGTGGACGATCGACACTATGTCTTTAGATTTACCCCTCCTGGAACTTCTGATATCATTTTCACACCAATTCACCACTCTTTGTGTCTGCTGCTCGGGGAGTTAACTTGTGTGGAACCCAAAGAGTAAAATTTTTTCCAAAACCCCAAGTGCTCTCATGTAAGGATTGTGTGTAATGCTTTTGCTAAACTAATGTTTAATGTCTCTTCTAATCCTGTCGATAGGTAATCTTCGTCGGTTTGTTTTTATAGCTTTTTGACGGCAGATATGTTTTCTGGGGTAACTACTTCACACGGTCGACCTGAGCGTGAGGCGTCTTCAAGCGAAAGCGAGCTCATCTTGCTGAGAATTGTTTGTACCATCTGTATATGGTTGCACGAGATGGACGAGTCGTCACCAAGTATAGGTTCTATTTCTTCTAAACACTGTTTTTGGATAACCCACGTGAAAGTTGTATTTCAAAATTGCACGGCATTCGATAGTCGTCCACGACGCCATTGCGCTAAAATCGCGGGACACGAACTGGCGCAAAACTGATAGTTTACTAATAACTATGTAGGACTACGACATGTCATGACATGTACAAACAAAACATCAATGTTACTTTCCTGCACCATTTAGTTACAAAGTATCTCAAAACTTACTGAACACCCTACGTATCTATAGAGTTTTCTTTTATAAGGGTAATGTCGAAAATAAGGTAAAAACATGTTAAAAGTTTGTAGAAATGCATGCCTTCCTATAAATTTCGACTAAACGGTAAACAACAAAAAAACAACTTATTCCTAGACAAGACAAACATCACTGTATTTCGTTAGGAATATAGACATCAATATTAGATAATTATTGCAAGTTGCCTTACTAGGCTATGGTATTATTTATACGGCCTTATTTAAATAGTGCCTGTACCCCAAAGTCGGTCTATATAGGGACGCGACATTCGGCCATATTGCTTTGACGTGTTATGACGTCACCTCTCCCATTTTCGGCCATGTTGTTCAGTGTCGAAGATATACAGTTTATTGTATTAGTAGAACAACCATTTACACAACAGTTTTTAATTATTATTAAGTTGTAAATTCTTTTACTTTAAATAAAACATTTGGAATTACATCTTTCAACAAATATCACTTCCAAACCAATGCAAAATGAAATGCGCAAATTCTAGACGCCATCGCCACTAGATTGATCATCAGCTTTGATTTTACCCAGTCTTCCAGCATTTTCTCCGTGTCTCTAAAAAATAAGGATGTGTCGCAACCTTATAAATATAAACTAACCTTGCCTGTACCCAAAATTTAGAGTTATTGCAAATCATTTACCCCACCAATTAAAAAATGGCACACACCTGCGACTTGTGATTGTGTTCAGCGACCGAAAGAGCTCGTCAAAGTTTTATTTTATTCTTGTTTACAGTTGTTAAAACGCACGTGCTTGGTTAAAAGTATGGATTTATTTATAATTTTTTTGTTTCAGTACGCACTTTTTACGTAACATTTTTGTGTCTGAATCAATACTATCAGCCAAATATCTTGCGAACTTTAACCGGTTTGATGGTTAACTTAACACAGCAGGATTACTCGTCATGCGCATGAGAGGTTCTTTTTCTCGGCTTGCTATTGGCTGTTATAAATGTCAAAACCTCTTGACTTTCAATATGTTCTGATACATTATGGCTGATGTTTTGTGATCACGATTTGGTTGTTCATTTGTTTGTGTCATTTAATTGGTTCAAATTTGCCGTATGATCCAACAAGTGAGAAGTATAAATTACGGGACATCAATGGTATATTTGTTGGTTTTTTAAATAAATAATTTTAGAAATTCTATTTACGAGAATGCAGGACAATGAATAGACAACAACATAATTAACAACTTTATAAAGTAGAGATTCATATTTTCAACAAAATATTATAGCACATTAATATTTTACGTGCAAATATATTGAACAGAAATATCTTGCTGGGAGGTAAAAACTACAATGAACCAATAGAGGATATCTGTGTGCGTCCGTCCATATTTACAAATTCCTTGAACTGTAAGAGCAGACAATGACCAGTTCAAAAGTATTAATAGTGATAAAAATTAGACTAAAGATGAAACTAAACCTACTGACATTCCAGTTGAGGTACAAACCAAGATTAGAGTGTGTCTACTAGGTTCATAAGGCAAACTAATATTAATTTTGCAGAAAGCATTCAGCCATCCCATGTCAGAATCTGTTTTCGGTGGGTAGGTATAGGAAATTTTTGACGAGAGCACGCTTATATTTGTCAATATCGAAGACACTGTGGAGGGATGTTTGGGATTAGATGATTTCAATCATGCAATGCCAGGGCAATTTTATGGGCTTCCTTGCAAAAGTATTTTCTTTCAAAGATAATGTGTGTTATTCCGAGTGATGTGGAGCTTGGAAATTTTCTATTGTTAATTAAAGATGCCACCTGCATCTGCACCTCATGCCTAAAAACGAAATATGTAGATATCGAGATAAAATGGACCAAGCATATGAGTGGCCAATGGTAAACCAGAAATCCTACTGCACTGATTCTCTAGTGTAAGTAAATATTAAATCCATGCTGCTATAATGCCTTTCACCGGCTAAATGGGATCAAAAATAAATCTATAATTATTTGGTTGGTGAGTTGGGCGTTCTATATTTTCATGTATTTTGTTGCTTAAGGTGTGCGCTTCTTTTGCATTTTGCAAACCATTCTTTATGCTAAATGTGATGTCACAATGAGAGTTTGGTTTTTACGAAATAATTCTATTTAGATTTTCATTTTAGTTCTTATTTCCTAGGGTGTATATATTTTACCGCATCCCACACCCAATCCACGTCAAGGAAGTGAACTTCTGCCCGACAACAGATGTACATCATGCCGATTAGCGCTAACCATTATAATGTTGGTCATCAAGTTGTCAATAAAAAATCTACAGTTATGTACCCATTATCACTTGCTTTTTGTTAACGCTTTATGTATGTTTGCCCAATAAATCACGTGTTTTTGAATATGCCGCCGAGGGTCCAGATTTACACAACTACAGAAATACATTTAAAAAGCAAGGTTTTAGGTATTTGCACTACTAAAAACTTTCCGATTTTGTGGATCGACTGCCGCTGTCCGATATTATTATACGAACAGTTTCGCAGAACAGTTACAACAGTTTCTAAGTTGTACTAAGACCAAAATTAGGCCCGATCCACTCAAAACCGGTATAAATGAAGCTACACGACTCATCCTTATTAAGTGGAGTCCCAATCCCACTCATGCATCTGCATAGATGCTTCAAATGTGTCAAAATAAGGTCAGAATTATTAGGTGCCTTAGGCCTTATTTTACTGTGCAATATTTCCCTCATTATCTTTGATATTGTATTGAAACCATATTCAGTAAAGTAGACATTTACCGAAGTGGGTAGGTATTATTGTAAACAAATTACGAATACAGAAAAAAGTCTTTATTGCCCTGGTGTATATAAAGAGAAGGTTTTTACTTAAAGTCTATTTTTTTAAAGAAGTAAAAAATGTTGTGGCTTTAAAGATTTTAGTGGTATTTTTGGTAGTATTAAAGTTAATAGTAACTTCTTACCCTTTATAGCCGATATAGTGCCAAAGCATATACAGGGTAACTCTATTTTATACATCGAAGCACGTCTGATTTGTACAAGAGGGTTCGTCCCCATATTTGTGACAGCGCCTTATCCTCGCGTCTTATTGCGCATACAAGGCAGAAAAATTTGATCATAAAAAGTTTTAGGACAATCACCCAAACCGTAAAAAAATATATTTTTGCAGATACAAAAGCAAGCCAAAACCGTAAAGAGACATTTTTTTGCTGGAATAGTGTGCATATTATGTCACTCAGTAAAAAGTCTTTTGAAATCTATTACAAAAATGCTACATTTGATATATCTATCTTTAATAGTTGTTGAAATATGACCACTTAATCTATAAATAGTAAATATAATTTCCATTATCCTACTCGTATGGCATTGGTACTAAGGTGAGACTGTAGATGTAATAAAAATTATACCCAGATTAAATAGTCATATTTTTCAAAACTATTAAAGATAAATATATCAAATGTGGCATTTTTGTTAAGCTTTTTAAAAGACCCTTTATTGGTGACAATAATATACAGGGTATTCCATTAAAAAAATCTCCACACATGTTTTTGGCTCACTCTAGTATCTGTATAAATGTTATTGATTTTTTTCAGTTTGAATAATTTTCTGAAACCGTTGTATATTAAAACAAGATAGACGCTGGTCTAAATATACGGACCAACCCTCTAGCACGATACAAAAAGAATTTAAATAAAACAATGTTTGTATGAATTACACCGATTCTATTTACAGTTTGCAGGGGTGCAGTTAGGGGGAGTGCCAGGGGGCTGGCTTCCCCAAGACGGCGACAAGCCCCCTTCCTCCCAGAACCATTGGTCGTTTAAAATGTATAAGATGTTGTATGGCAAATATAGTCCATAAACTGGTGACTCTAACACCCCCAAAAACTAGTCCAAATTTTTTTGCGTTTTCTACGACCATTTACCATTGCAATGTATAGTTTTACACCATTAGAAAAGTAGAGGGTTTAACGAACAAACGGCATTCGACTTTTTGAAAATGCCGATATTTTGACACGTGTATTCGACTTTGAAAATACAGTTTGACAATATGGAATTTCTGTTAAGAAAATGGAATTTTTACATAAGTCAAAAAGTGTATAAAATTAAATATTTCGAACCAAAAAGCTTACAGTATATTTGGGACCAATAGCAAGGCTCGTTTTCATCAAATCTCTGTGAAAAATAGTTGTTCTTGTAAAGATAAAAAGTTGTTTTTGTAAAGATAAAAACCAAAAAACTTAGGTTGCGAGGAGAGCTAAATACAAAGTTGTACATTCTATACATTGCCTACAACTTTGCAATTTAACTTTTTTACCATTAAGTTGTAGCTTGCCGTGCAAAATCTAGGAAACCCGTATTTTTACACTTTAACCCCCCCTCCCTCCTCCCTCTCCTTCCTGACCCCAGAACGAGTGGAATTTATTTTTCCTATAAATTTTGTTATATTTTCATCTTTTCAGTGGGTTTCATCCTACTATGTTTTTTTTTAAATTATTTAGTTTGGCACTTTTTTTTAAATATATATTTGGTCCCAGAAAACCTGTTGGACAACCACGATATTTTTAAAATCAAACTTTAAATGGCGTAAAGTGTCGGTAAGTCGGTCAATTTTTGGCAATGATTGAAAAGTAGAGGGCTTTATGTGTCCGTCGGACAACCAGCAGAAATACGTAAGTAATTAATATAACTTATGGTGTTACAGATCGTATTTCATCTAAATATCTCTGTAAATGTTCTGGTTTAAAAGACAATTCAACGTTTGAAAATCAAAAATATTCGTCGGACAACCAGTCTCTGAAAAAGTAGTCACGTGAATAAGTTAGGTTATTATAAATTACTGTGTTTTTGATCTAAATTTTACTGTAGCATAAAAACAAAGTTTACGTTATTTTATCGGACAGTTTAAAGTTTAAAAATGTCCGTCGGACAACAAGTCTCTTGAAAATCGTTCACTTCGATAACTGAATTGCTGTCCCTAGGACACTCTCATTGTCCTAGGGATGTCCTAGGAATGTGGATGTTTCTGGTTTCATTGTTAAAACTGATTAAAGTACTCATTGCAGATTACAATTAATGATGTAGGACCTTGTGACCGATTATTATTTAAAATAACTAAATATTACAAAAATGTTCATACAAATTTGAAAATTCTAAAACTGGGACGAAAAAGTTGATTGACCTATCAGAATCCTGATGAAATTTAGAACTGCATATAATGTGTTAACTTTAAATAAAAAAATTTAATAGTATAATAAAAACGCATAACAAAATTGACCACTATAGCTGTAAACGTAATTATCAGCTCGTAAATGAAAAAGCGTCACCCGCATGGCAGTGAAATCCCCAATAAAAACGGAATGTCAAAGGCACTCTTGTTTACCTCTCATCTGGATGCAACCAACGTAAAGCCCAAACGAAATAATGTAATTATTGAATAAAAGGGCAACTTTATTCGAATGTTGCAGCAAAGCAAGGTAATTAAAATCGGTCAATTAGTTCTTTCGAATTTTTGGGCGTAAAAGTGGAATTTAAGATTTTAAGATAAATTGCTAGTTTTTTATTATTTCTTTAGGTCTTCGCAGAATTTAAAAATTAACACGATACATGATATTCTTCTTTGTACTCATCAGTCTGTTATTAGAAAAAGATAAAGCAGCACTGACCGAAAAAAAAAAAAAAAATTACTTAAATAGAATATGTGACCGGCGTAAACCACCATTTTAATTTTTTTCATCTTAAAAGTTGGACTTGGAACCCCAGTAAATATACAGTGGTGTCCGAAAAGGATATAGTCATAAATGATGGAGGGGATAAAGTAAGAGTCAAAATAGTATGGCCAAAAATCTATGATTAAAGCAAACGAAATTTTATTACTGCAAAAAATTAACGTCAGAGTTGAAGCTATTAAATATCACCTTTTGACCAATCCTAGAATCTTATTATAAAAGTACCAACTATTTCAAGAATATATTTTCAAATTCATCTCATAATTGTACACAAGGAAAAATTGGCTTTTAGGTGCCATCAACTAATGCCTAAAGCCAAGCGTCCTGACTCTGCAACAATCTGCTGTGCTCGCTCCATCGCCACATACCCGCCCACAAAGCGCGGACGTGGACATGGACGAAATTTACCTCGTTTCAAGAGCTTAGCGAATGATTTGCCGGTAATTCTGAGCTTGTTGTTTTTGGCGTCGAAGAAGCGCGCAAACAGGTGGTTAGTTTGGATGGATGTTTGGTAAATCGTTGCAAGTCTGGACGCGGCTTAAGATATCACTGTAAATTAATTACAAATAAATCTGATCTGAAACTAATTATTTTTACTCTGAATGCAAAGAAAAATGTGTGTTAAAACTATACAAAACATTATTGTTAGAAAGTTAAAATCTATACCAGCATTCCTTTGACACATTTAAATTTATTTTGAAACTACCTACTAATAAAAAAATATAATTAAATCAATTTTTAATTTTGCTAAAAATAAAATCTAATAAGTTATTATTTTAAATACTTTTATTTTTATTGTACGTATGTCAAATATCTAATTTGATGTTATCAAAATAATTTAACTTTGAAATTATTATTCTCATTTTAAAAATACGAACGGCTTTTTCCTTTAAGTTAAACATAAAAAGAAAACTATTAATATCAGACTGAAGTTATGCATTTGACATGATTAGCAAATACGCATTATTTTTTGCCGAAAAATTTGGTCATTTCCGTGTCAACAGAGTAAGGAGTAGAATTGTAGAATTAAATGCGTGTTATAGGAATCCATCTCTCGTTGCTATAATTGCTGGTTGTCAATAGCCTAGTTTACACCGCGAGGACCAATTAGATCCGTGGACCAAACCTAGGACTTATTTTTGTTAGTTCACTAGTGTTTACACCAACTTAGTTTATGGATCAATTTAATTCACGTTTAATCCTAGTACCAAAATGACAGCTGAGCATATGACCAGAACCTAACCTCGTTTTTATCTTTTAAAAACTGTATCGCTTTTAAATTCCATATGAAAAAAGAATACGCAAACAGTTTTGGTTAGAAATATCAACAAAATTTTAAAAAATATAAACAAACAACAAAATTATTAGGTTAAGACCGAAATTCAACGTCTTTTTCATCGAAATGCGCACTGTCAAAGATTAAAGGCTTAATAATACAATAAGTAATTAAAAATATAATCTGTATTGTATTGTATTGTAGTAATAGTGTATGTACCTAATAAGCATGTTCTTATTAGTTAACGCGCCTTATTTAAAACACCCAAAACTTTTCCAGTTTGTTACTATTTATTAACATGAAAACACCGAAGGAGCAGTGGGATTATTTAAAATTATTTATGTTTTACATATTATAGTATACGTTCTCGCTGTATTTGTGTCAAGATGTAGGGAGTTCTCGCCAGTAATAAAGATGCCACGGCGTCATCACTTCTGTCTCACTTTCAATTTTCCTCCTTTTCTTGCTCGCACACGATGTATACGACGCGTTTAGACAGCAATAGTTGATTACCGTCCCCACTTGTATGACGCTTGTGGCATTTTTACTAGTGAATAGATCTTTATCTAGAATATTTTATCGTTATTTGAAATATTTTTTTATGATTTTAAGAATAAATAAATTTATTGTACTAAAGTAGTTTGTTGCACTGACGAAAACAGTCACGTATGGGAAAGACTAAATTAAATATTCTCAAAATTTCCTTTAATGGTTTACAGATGTTGGACGGGAATTACGTTTGTATTGGTTAAGAGTAAAGTAACAAAGTGCAAGTCAAAGAGTCAATAAAGTTCGTCTATGCTTTTTAGATAAACTGTGCTTCTAAAATCTATTTACTATACGTTAACTGATTTTGTACTTTTTAAAATATCTATAGTACATTTTTAAGTAGTAAGAGAAGAAAACTTACTTGACAATGAAAATTTTATTTTTGAAACACCTTGTATATTTACTTATCGGTGGATCCAATTTTTTAAAAATCATTATTAGACACTAGGGTCGACTTATTTTTAAACCAACCAAAAAAAATTATAGACGGGTAAAACCTATTAAAAATATAGAGAGTGTTAAAAAAATAAAAATTACAGGCGATCTGGGGTCGGAAAGTGAAGGGGTGAGTTTTTAAGCGGTAAAAACGTTTTTTGTCGATTTCCGGCAGAGAACTTCAGTCCCATGTGTAAATTCATTTCCTGGGAGAAAATTCTACCGTGGCAAGCACACTTCTTTACACCATCGGAAAGCAAAGCGATTTCACCGAACAAAAAAGCTTGCCGATTTTTTTGAAAAATGCCTCATATTTATTGACACTTGAATTTTCAATTGAAAATAAGGGTACTTTTCAAATAATAAGTCCAAAAATGTAAAAAACTATTATTAGCTTTCAGAATTATTCCAATAGTACCTTTTTTAACCATTTTCAATAAGCTGTAACCTCGAACAACCAACTGGATTTGTTTACGCGATGGTGCTTTAAGATCATCTTGTACTTTCTGACTGCTTTTTGTCGATTTTTTGTAAGCTAAGGATTTTTATGATATATTAGGTATCGAAAAGTGTTGTGAAGCTGAAAGTTTCATCATACTCCCATAATTTTCTGTGCCGATTAATTCTGTGACCAGTTTATTTTAAAACCAAAAATTACAGTATATTTATAACAAAGAAAAATTGTTTTATCAATTTCGAAAAATAATTGTTTTTGTTTAGAAACTCAAGAGACCTATTCCAGCAGTGTGATACGAAGAGAAGATCTGTTAGATTCATTTCGGCATGGCTAAATTCCTATATCTAATTAGCATGAATAAATAACAGGCTGCAATCTTCTTTACTGTAGATTTGAGACAATGACAGAAACACCCATGTCAGAAAATATTGGGCTGATTAGTGTTTATAAAAAACAATAGTTTAAAAAAATAAACCTAGAAGTTTAAAACTGAGACGTGTTATTAGAATCCCATGACCAGGTGAAGTTATTTATAATATTGGCCCCAAGTCTAGGTTGTAAAAACCTGGGTATAAAAAGAAAGACACATACGGTCGAACATATTTTAGAATCTTCATATAGAAATAGGTGAAGCTCTTTCTCTTAGAAAATATTGGGCTTTTTAATGACAGACAAAAGTCTCAGAAACCATTAGCTTAAAACGCTGACCCTTTTGCTAAAGCTCGCTTTGGCAACCCGTTGCGACTCAATACACACATGTCAACGGGGCCAGGCCTGGGCACCACAAACATTGATTAAATCTTCTCTAATCAGGATAACACATGGCAACATCCGCCGAACAAATCGAATTTGAACATCTGGATCGTGAACGACCGGTTGATCGGCATTATACCGGGTATATCGATAGCTACTGCAAGACTGGATATTTATTAGCTTCCACTAATTTAGAAACTTTTTTGTCGATGCTGCAGGTTTCCAGAAAAGTCCATAATGTCTCCAATAAGTTGGCAGCTTCGGGTTGAAGTCATGGTGCTGCGGTAGGAGACATATTCCGTTAATAATGTTTTATGCGTAAATTGCAGAAGCTGAAAACTAGCAAAACTGTTTCTGATTTCAGTTGCTTTAGTAAAAAAAAACAAAAAGTTAAAATTTTGGAATCACAAAGCAAAACTTGGGAACAAAAAAAGGCGTTCCTTCATTTTATGTGGATTTGGTGTTGGATACGACCCTTAACCCGAGAATTGAAACCGCAGCAGCACTCAAAGCAACATTTTTGTTTCGGTGCTACAACAATGGACCAAATTTAACTAGGAACATTAAGGGAATTTTTCTCGGAAACATGCAAAGTACACAAACAAAAAGTTAACAATTGTTGCTTTGATGGATCCAGACAAGCCCTCTTAAAAACGATAAACCAGAAACCAACATTGTTCTTAAGCGAGTTGCTTTAGTAGAGACAAAAAGTTAAACCGTCGACATTCGATATCCGTATTGCTGGGAACACGAAGGAACAGTTAGATGACAAAAAAGTTCTCATTGTTGCCTTTGGAGAGATACGTTGCACAGGCTCTTGTCTTTACATTTGAATGCCACCTACTCTTAGAACCATAAACCAAGAAAGATTATTTCTGGGCAAAAGTTTCCTCACGTTTTCATCTATTACCTTTGAGCATAAAACACAACAAAACTTAAGAAAAATTATTTTTTTTTAATGGGACATCCTAGGTGATACGTCGCCATTAAAATGTACGTAAAAAGCTGAACAAAAATACTGTATTTGAACACATTCTGTCCTAAAAATGTTAGTTTATAATAAATTTGATCTCCAGACTTTTTTGTTTGATGCACGGTTTTCGCGTAAATCAATAAAGAGAAACCATTTTTAGAGCGTGGTGAGGTTGTAATTTCCATATATGAAATTTAACAATAAAAGTAGCCCTTTGCCTATAACTAGTAGTTATAATTATCAGTAGGAGTGCTACTGAACCATTCAAGTAACGTTGGGCCTGTAAGGCTAGAAATTGGTATAGCGATGAGTCATAACATGCCAAGTACGACAATCATCACCTGGTAAGCATCAGCCATGCACATCATCACCCTGTATATTTTTAACAGTTAAAAAAAATATATTTAAAAAAAACTTAGAGCTGTAAGCTGGAAATTTAATTTAAAAAATGACAGGCGTTTCGATAAGTAACAAGTACCTGCCAGGCGAACTGATAGGTGTGGCTGATTTGGGAAGGCCATATTTCCAAAACTAATAAAGTTAGATGCACCCTAATGTGGTACTTTCTTAAAGGTCTTTTAAATATTTTTTAATGGTAATATAATGTACAGGGTGTATCATAAAAAAGTACACTGTTATCACCAGTATTACCGTTAAAAGGACCTTTAAAGGAGCTTTAAGGAAACACCACATTAGATACATTAAACCTTATTAGTTTTAAAAATATAGGCCATCCAAATCAGCCACACCTTCAGTTCGCCTGGCAGGTACTTATGCTTATTGAAAACGCCGGTCAATTTTTTTTTCAAATCTTACTATAAATGAACTAAATCGTAGAAAAATTCAAGCTTACAGCTCCAAGTTTTTTTTTACAATTTTTTTACACTTTCAAAAATATACAGCGTGATGATGTGCATGGCTTATGCCTTGCCAGGTGATGATGGTCAGTACTTAGCATGCTATGACTCATTACTATACAAATTTCTAGCCATACAGGCCCAAAATTACTTGAAGGGTTCATTAGCTCTGGGACTATAATTTATTCTTTAATTAAATGGAATTTGACCATGCCAAGAAATAGTTTCTAATTATTTACGCGAAAACCGTACATCAAACAAAAAAGTCATGAGATCAAATTTGTTCTAAACTAAAAGGGGATTTAAAAGAATATATTTTTTTAGAAAAATGCAGTGGCGTACCATTTTTTCTCAAAAAATATTTACCTTAAACCCTTTTGGACACCACTGGTATTTTTTTCTTGTATGCCAAAAATGTTTTCTAGTGCAAAATGTATCGTCTGCCAAATTTTTTGAAAGAGTCTAAACGGGTATAAAAGTTATTATAATTATAAAGTTTTCTTCTTATTTGTTAGTGGAAAATCACCTCCTAAAATTTTTCGTGTTTGTTTAGAAACACCCTGTATATCTAATTGCTAACCTTTTAATGCTAACAATGGCGTCCCTAATAAGTTATTTTTTCGCTTTTTTTTGTCTGACCATATTTTTTAAAAGTTGTTTTTAGTGTTGAAAATTATTACGTCGATGTGACAAAAATAGTTTTGTAATGTGTCTTTTGTTAATTATAGGCCGTTGATAAAGTGGCAATAACTAGCCACGAAACGTTAGGATAAATACAATAGTGGTTTTATTTGCCTGTCCTCATCCCTCTATACTACTCCAACTTGCTTTTTCCAAAGGGTGCTATTAACTAAACTACAATATTAAACAATAAATCCACAAAAAAACTAAACGCTTACGGCACAGCAAAATCAATAGTTATAAAGGTTAGAATAACTTTTAACTATTATTTCGGCAGTTTTTAATAGTTTGTATAAGCAAAACCCTGGACAGCGGTTTCCTATTCAATAAAATAGGTAAAAACCGCCGGTAATCACAAACTAGTTATAATTTCCGGCGGTTTTCATATGCGCTCGTGCTGTAATATAACAAAACCACCGGACGGCGTTTTCTTATAATTGAGCAAAACGGCCGGCGGTCATTTAGCCAGTGCCAAAATTAGAGCGATTTTGATGTATGGCACAATCGCTAAAATCTGATGTGGTATTTTGTGCGTTAAATTCGTTTTTGTCTAATTTTTATTTAGAAAAGTATTAAATACTTACATTATTTATACATGTATTAAATATTATTAAGTATTTGACCCTAGTTTAATACAAATTAGACAAAACTAATAGAATTTTAGAAACAAACACCATATCAGATTTTAGCATTTTTGTGCATCCAAATGGCTTTTATTTCTTTAAACAAAAACCCTTCGTCGTACAAAAAAGATATCTTAAGATTTAATTAACTTTTAAGTAATTAAGTATTGCAAAAAATAAAATTAATTGGAAGAAAGAGCAGTGGCGTACTCATACTTTCCCTTGGAAAAAAATGTAATACAAATCTTGTTCTAGGACGCCATTGGTAGACATTTAAAAACAAAAAACACAGCAAAAAATTTAAAGTAATTATAGGAAGAAATTTATAAAATGTTGTAAAAATATCCTGTGGCAAACTTTTCTCGTTTATTTTATCGCAGCTTAACGTTCAACTTTACGGCAACTATTAACAGATTATTAGCAGTTTCATATTGAACTTTGGCCGACGATGCGTCCAGAATTTATTACCCAGATAGTTACCGCAGTGGTAGATCTTCCCGAAATTCTAAGTACAAATTTCTGTAAACTTCCTGTATCCCTGTATTGTAAACAATTTGTTTATTCCTGTAAAGCTAATTAAAGTTTCTAGTTAAGTAAGGTATAATTTTCACTTGTAACTCTACTAGTGCTTAATTTATTTTCGGAAATGTTTTCAAGGTTACAAATATTTTAAAAACAGGCAAGGGGGGATTTTAAGGATTCAAATAATTAATAAAATGTACTTGGTCTTGTAGTAAGCTTGTTGATGGTAAATGCCCCCTAAATGGCGTAGGAAGAAGTGACTGGTGGTCGGTTTGACAATATCGTGTTAACGGAAAAAAATTATTTTATTTGACCTTGTGAAAATAGCAAATAGCACACTGATTTCATGCATAGAAAATGCGTTATATCACACTAGTGTTGCAAAGTACTTTACAGCACTAGTGTTGCAAAGTACTTACAACACTGGTGTGATACATATTATGATGTCATTCTAAAAACTGCTATTGGTTTGCAAGTGACATATTTATTGTAGTGACAGTAAAAAAAACTTTTTATTTACCTTAAACGGTAGAACCCAAATTAGCGAAAATCATCTTATTTTATATTTATTAAAATTTACGAAAAAATAAAAACATAAACAAAAATATACATAACCACAAAAACAACTTTCACTGACTGGCACAGTGTTGTGCATTTACAATTTTATATTTATTATATTTTGTATTATAATGTATAGTTGGTTGCCTAAGCATGATTGTCATAAATTAATAAATCTAGTGACTCAGGCATTCGACTATTGGCGCGGTGATTAGCCGTGGTGGTACAGTTCTGTTAAGATGGCTAAATTGTACTTTTGTGTATTTTTGAATAGTTTACTTTTATGAAATATAGTTCTTAAAAGTGCATTAATGGCTTTTTATTGTTAGCACAACAATAATACATATTTTTCTTAAAAATATGAGGAAAAACTGTTATTTTTACTTAGTTTTACATGTGATGTTCAGTTTCATTAACTCGTTTTACCAATTTTACCCCACCCAGCACCCCTTTTCACTCCCCGATCCCGTAAGTTTATTTACTGATATTTTTAAAAAACGGAATATTTTGGATATGCACCACTTACGTTTTATTTAGAAGAGTGTCTAAAATATGTAAGAATCGATAATTTTTAAAAAACCCTTATAATAGCAGAAAACCGTATTAAACTATTAGCGTTATTACCTAACAAAACCATACAATTTTTATTAAGTGAGGGCCTTTTTAAATTCCAAAATGATAAAAGTTATATAATGCTTCTAGGTAGGTGATTTTCGATGTAAAAATATTGTCAAAACAGTATAATATAGCAGTGAGGAAAAGTATATATCACACTAGTGTTGCAAAGTAAATATCACCCTAGTGTTGCAAAGTTCTCAATTGTTTTTTATTTTTCTGAACAGACAAACTTTAATTTATTTATTTTTTGGTGAATAATTTGTGGTCGTAGGAAAAATAGTGTACAGTACTCGTGTGAAAATGACTTTCTTACACTCGTGGGTTTGTCGCACTCGGCTAACGCCTCGTGCTACAATATTCCCACTCGTGTGAAATTAGTCATTTTCCACACTTGTAATGACCAGGTTTTCACATTCTGAAAGCTTATTTTCTGGTTCTTTTTATTACCTAACCACTTTATTGGTAAATGGCCATTTCTATAAAATACAGGGGTCAAACAAAAGTAAAGATAAAATTGCACAAAATATGGCTATTGTTCGTTTTAAGCTATGACAATTGGGCTGTACGTTGTTGTTTGGTTTGAAATTTGGTCAATATGCAGCTTCGGTCAATACCTCTGGACGGTTTTTACTTTTTCGATTAGTGCCTTTTGGCCACAGATACGCTACCAGGCAGATCCATTGTCCTAAAATGTGTCTTTTGTGGATTTTTGATGTGATCTGGAAATTTTAAATTAATTACTACCTAATGATGTTTTTTTCGTACAGGGTAATCAAACAAAACTGACTCTTTCATTATACAGGGTGTTTCAGATTTTAATCAGGAAAAATTTAATAGACGATAGAACATGAAAAATAAAAAAAAGTCTATATAAACATGTATGTTTTGAAGCTTCGTTCTCGAGATACAGGGTGTTAAAGTTTTGGAAAAAAATAGTTTTTATATTCATAGCTCAACGTACAGCCCAATTGTCATAGCTTAAAACGAACAATAGCCATATTTTGTGCAATTTTATCTTTACTTTTTGTTTGACCCCTGTATTTTATAGAAATGGCCATTTACCAATAAAGTGGTTAGGTAATAAAAAAGAACCAGAAAATAAGCTTTCAGAATGTGAAAACCTGGTCGAAATCGGTAAAGCCGTTTTTAAGTTACAGCGTTTTAAAGATATTGGTAGCAAAGTTTTGACACATTTTTGTTTAGTAGTGTCTCTGGGGCTAAAGGGCTGTAATCAAAAAACTGGCAAAAACGTCTGGAGATATTGATGTTACTTTACTAATGACCTATAATTAAATGCGAAAAAAAATATTACCGGAATCACACACCTCTAAACTTTTGTAATTTTGCATCTGTTCATTGACCACCCTGTATACCATGAACATTTGATTATTTTTCAAAAATCATTTTGCGCCATGTCATCTAGACGAAATGGGCTTTAACATACCGAAATCCGCAGCTAAAAATATTTTTTATTTCAAAAGTTACTACAAGTTAAATATGGTGCTAAAAATTGCTTGTCCCGATTTTTTGGCGAGCACTAATATTATTTGACAAAAACTGAATGACCACTGACCTTTCTTCCAACTTCTAGATTTTTTTCGGATGAAAGCACCTAGAAACTACAACCTTTGTGTTTCTTCATATCATTTTACGTAGCCTCCTTAGTTTTCCGAGGAAAAAAAATAAATCTGCGCTAAACTTGCATATGTCCTGGACCGTACAAGAAACATTAGGGACATTTTGTTTGTTATAGAAATTAGGTGTGGTAACTTCTTATTAGCAATTATGAAACAACAGCAACAAATACCTAATTAAATGAACGTTTATATCATCTAGTCTAACAAATTTTACTTTTAAAAAAGTGTTTAAGAAATTTTACGGTTTTTAATAAGGTTAACACTCTGTATCTTGAGAACGAAAAATTTGAGGATTCATTTGTTTATATATTTTTTTAAATAAAATTGGCTCAGAAATACGCTCTTAAATTTTCTAACCGCAATTAGAAAACACCCTGCATATGAAAGAGTAATTTTTTCTATTTTCTAGTATATTATTATGCTTTTTAAGGGATTTCAGTAAGTATAATTTATAATTTTTAATAACATTTATTATTAAATTTAATATTAAGTTTATTATTACATAGACGTATTCTACCGCCTAAATGGAAAAAAAAAATCATATTCTGCCCAGAATATTTTTGATATTTAATAAAATTTAGAAAAACTCTATGCTTAAGATTAGGCTATTTTACCGGTTACAAGCTACTTATTATCATTATAGCTTGCAGCTTTTTTGTAACAAATCTCAAACTTTAAATTTTCCGCACTTGGTGATTTTGGGGCTTTTATTTTTACGATGCTTGTAGAATGAGTTTCGACCGCCTGCCAAAAAATACTTATTTCCAGTAAGTTTTGGTTTTCACCCGGACTTAGTCGGTTTCAAGTGAGTTTTGCAGTTGTCCACAGAGGGCGTGATGGACAATAAGCTACTACGTTTTATATGCATTGCGATTTCTTAGGGATTTCTTTGGAGTTCGTTATAATCCACCTTCCACCGTACTGATGAGAGCCAAGTAGTTCGAAGAGCCGGTCTTGCGGTTGATGACCTCAGCTCAGCTCACTGCAATATATTGAAACCTTTGGCTAGTGTAAAAATTTGCATCGCCAGATCGGGCAATATCCGGCAGATGCAACCTTGCTTTGCAAAGAAAGTACAAGCAGTAAGAAATGTTTTCCTTGGTAAATAATCGTTTCAACTGCTTGTCAACAGATAGTTATTAGTTGAGTGTGCATATTCGAAAGATTTCGATATTCGAATATTCGTATTCGAAGATTTTAGTATTCAAAGATCTTCAGGAAGCATTTTATATTTCATTGAGAAAGAATCTTTCAGGAAACATTTTACAAAACATTTCGGTATTTCAATGCATAAGATCTTTCGAAACATTTTACAAAACATTTTATATTTCAATGCATAAGATCTTTTCGAAACGTACATTTCTGCATTGCCAATAAGCTTTTACAATTTTGTCGAGAAATACCAGATTAAAAGATTGTTGTTATTTGCGGCAACGATATTATTTCACGTCTTATTCAGAGTGTTTGCGTCAAGTTTTGGTGCTGAATTTATTTCTTAGTTAATTTAAAGCAAATTTGTACTGATAATAAAAAAACACTGTGATAAATTTTAAGGGAGCACAATTTATTTTAAAACACTGTAAAACACTGTGTACATATTTTAGATTGAGTATAATTACGGGAGCCACTCGAGCAATCACTAATTCTAAGTTAATTTTTATAAATTTTTCAATATTTATTCCACTATGTCACGACACTTACTTTTGTTTCACTTTACGACCCTTTGACCTAATTCCACGACCTTTTGACCTATTTCCGACACTTTTACCGTACTGACTTTTAGCGTTTCTAGCCGTTTGAATTTTCACTACACCGGATCACGGACCGTACTACCGACTGACAGACTTTTCCGAGTTTCACAGTTTTCCAGATGTATATCGCGTAACGTCGTAGAATGTACTTAATTTCCGACTGAAGACTAACTTTCTTGGGTTTTTACTGTTTTCTTAAACTATACTGAGCAACGTTCTTAGATGTAGGTACTATCTCGACGGTTCACTGAACTTTTCCCGAACTGACATTTTCCCGAGGTCTTTGGTTGTACTATATCGAACTTTCACTGAACTTTTCCCGAACTGACATTTTCCCGAGGCTTAACCGTTTTCTTGATGTATATCGCGTAGCGTCTTGGATTGTACTGTCTTTTTACGGAATTATCGTGCTCTTTTATACTATCAAACACGTGTACAAAACCCCAAATGTTTACCGGACATCGAGATTTATTAAGACATTAATTGGTCAAAAACACTTAAAATTTTATATTCTTTCGCTTTTTTACAAAATTTATGAGACAATCTGTCAAATATGTTATGTTTTAATTGAATTTATTACTTTTATACTGCTACTTGTTCGTCACCTGCAGTAACATTTTGTAAACAAGCTGTCAAATAATTTAGGTTTTTAATTATATGTAGTGTAAGAAAATTTTATAGGCAATAAATGTTCTTTACTTAGAAGGGGTGAGCTTTCCTGGTTAATATGGTTAAGTTACTCAGTCAGTCTCTTCGTGGTTCTTCCCTCGTTCGGTCAAAAATGCGCGGAACAAAAGTAGTTTAAAGTGATCTGTGAACTTAGAAAATTTACTTTGGATTTTTACCCTTTCAGTGACTTGGAATAAAATAAAATTGTTTTTGATTCTTTTACCAGTAAGTTTTTAAGAAATCTTATTTTTAATTTTTAATTTAAATTAATTTTATTTATATATTTTATTTTATTTTATTTTCAATTATAAAATGATATCTTATAATTTTATTTAGTGTAGTCAAATTTTAATTTCCTGAGCCACTACAATTTTCCTTTCTTTTAATAAATAAAAATCAGTTTTCCTTGCTTGATCGTATTAAAAATTAATTTTTTTTTCCACAAAAAGAAAATCAGTCTACCTTGCCCACGGATTCATATAGGACAAGAGTGAAAATAATGTGACAAGTAGGTACCTATTTTTTTTTCTTTAAACCCCCCTTTTCAGAGATATGTGCCTTTAAAGGACGTCGCTGGAAATCAGTTTTCTTTAATAACTTTTATAGTACTTGGTATATTGAAATATTTTTTTTATATGATAAATACAAATAAGGACTCTTTAGTAGGAACATCTAAACAATAGGTTATTCTGCTGAAATGGTACAAACAAAACCTATAAAAATTTTTTTTCTATTTTTACGAAACTAAAAAATAATGTTGCCGCATTGTGGGTGGTTTCATAATCTTAAAAATTAAAGCTAGGGAATTCATAGAATAAAAGTGAGACTAATTCCCATTTCCACCAACTTTTTAGGGAATTCTTAGGGCTAGGTGGAGAATAACTTTTGTTAAGTGTATATAAATGTTCCCTACCTAGCTCTAAAGAATCCCTAAAACAGTTGGTGGAAATGGGCATAAGTCGAACCGACAAACAAAATTATTAAATACAGCCCTATTTAATCAAAATTTAATTTTCTTGAAAACGCTTCACTTTGTCTATATCCAACAGAAGTATATTTTTTTATCTTAGAGCTTAAAGTTTTTAAAATTATTTTTTATTTTATACAGGGTGTAAAAATAATTAGTACTATTGTGTAAGGATTAGTCCGCCCCGGCGAACGAAGGAAATTGTTTTATACACCATTTAAGGTGTATTCGTTATATTAAAAATATATTTCATTATATCAAAGTTATTCAAGAAAAACCAATTTTCAGTGGCGTCTTTTGAGGGCACATAGATAGAAAAGGATGACTTAAGAAAAATATTTTATGTGCACTTGACACATTATTTTTATGTATTCCATAGGAATCGAGAGATTGCCCATATTCTTGGACACCCTGTATAGTTAGATAAATATTTTAGATTTTATGTGGCACATTCGGTTTAACCAGAGGTGCTCTTAACTTTGGTATTTTAAACGAAACAGCCAATATATTTTTCTAAAAATTAATTCTACAGGCAATTACAAGAAAATACGTGTCATGAACAATAAGTTATACCTATTTTAATTAGTTTTCAAGAAAGTTGCATTTGAAAATGTGATGTTAACCGCCATTTTTATCGAATTGTTAAAAAACAAATGATGATAGAAAAATGCTAAAGCAATTTTTATATCAACAACGATACCGAAACCGTCGCACAGTGGGGTAGGTTGCCCCAAAACTTGGCATTAGTTCAGATAATAGTATTAAGGGATTCCGGTTACTATTTTGGGGAGACTAGAAACAAAAAACCATTTTATTATACATGTTTTCCTTTCTTATATTCTTTTTTTTTTCTTGTTTTTTACCCATTTAGATATTGTGGCATACATAAAAATACACATATTTTTATTAAAGCCGTCCAGGGTTTTCCTGGTGTTAATCTTAAAAAATATATAGTTTCTTGGGCATATCTTAAGTATCTTTTAACATAATTTAATAAAATTTGACAGTGTTCATTATAGCATAGAGAAGCTTATTTATTTTTATATTTTTGACAAAAGGAAGTACGCCACTGGCATACGAATTTTTTTTATACATAAAGCTTCTCTGTCTTTTGATTTTTCTTTTCATATTTTGTATCCCTGAACTACCCCTTACTTTAGTAAAATTCGTTAGTTTAAATGTTTTAATTATTATTAAATATAGTATTGGTTGGTATATACACTCGCGGAAAAAAGTAAAGGATACAAAAAAAACTCAAAATTTTCTGACTTATTTTAAGTGGCTATATTTCGCTTAAAAACTATGGTACTGAAATTTTTAAAAAGCATTTCAAAGCTTAAAGTTTCTAGTTTTAAGATCCTACAGTAAAAAATTTAAGGAACGTCTACCGCGCAATTCTAATGAATACCAAAAGATTTTTTGTTCGGGCTGTTTGTGGCTTTTGGTATAATTGGGGGCTAAATTAAAAAAAAAAAAAAAACAAGAAAACCCGTAATGTTAAGTGTGCGATTTACAGTTTAATATGTCTAAAAAACTAAACATGGTTTCGCTTTAATCCATTAAGCGGTTTTTTTGTTTCATTCGATCGAATTTTTAAGAAAGAATTAAAGGATCAATAAAAGTTTTAAAGTTTTTTTGCATTTTTAATAATAAAAGTCTTTAAATTTATAAAAAAATGGAGCCATTAAAAAAGTTTTAAAAATCGGAAATATTTCAAAAAAACTTTTTTATTTTTCCTTTTTAAATTTTTGCTCCCTAAATTTCAACACTTTTATCAATAAAATAAAAATAAAAACTTTAAAACTTTTTGTTGCATTGGGTTAAACATTAATCATTTAAAATCAAATCGTGATTTTTTATTTCTTTCTCAAAATTCAATTGAATAAAACAAAAAAACGGCGTTATGGATTGAATTAAAACTTTTTAGGCATATTAAACTGTAAAACGAACACTTAACATTACTGGTTTCTTTCGATATTATTAATTTAGCGCCTGATTATATCAAAAACCACAAAAATCCCATTTTTGATTGATTTTTAAAATTAACGTAAAAAATAATAAAACATTTTTTTTTAACCATACCCGATTATTGTAGAGAATTTATTAAAAATTTTGAAACCCTTTTTAATTTTTTTGTGCCATCAGCGGTTGCTGAGATATTGATGGTTAAAGACAAAAAGGTCATTTTTGTTCAATATCTCAGCAAGAAGTGGTGAAACTTTTGAAAAAAAAACATTAAAGCTGAATAAACAAGTTATCTAATGCATATAGTGGTTTAGTCGATTTTTTCTAATTTTGAAAAAAAATCTTTTTGATATGCATTAGAATTGCGCGGTAGACGTTGTTTGAATTTTTTACTGTAGGATCGTAAAACTAGAAACTTTAAGCTTTAAAATGCCTTATTTAAAAGCCCGATAATTTTTAAGCGAAATATAGCCACTTAAATTTGAAGTATTTTTTGTATCTTTTAATTTTTGCCGCTAGTGTATTTCAAAATAAATATATTTTTAAAAGAAAACTGTCCCTATGTTTCTTGTGTGGTGCAGGTATATGTAATGTAGTAAATCTTATTTTTATCGAAAACTAAGTTTATTTATTGTGTGGGTGTGTTTTTTCAATTAACTTATAAAAATACATTAAATTTGAACAAAAGTCAGTGACGTACATTTTTTTGTTAGAATATTTATTCAGGTGCCACTCGAGCCGCTACTGGAATAATAAAATTAATCAGGTTATAGATAAATAAGCCCCTGACTGCTGTTAATAACTTTACCAAATTATATCAGAATAATATTAGAAATATTTAAAATATTAATAAAAGAGCTAATTTTAAAAATATGTGTACATCAAACAAGTTATGCAAAAGCGATCCGATTAAAAACTAGAGTATAATAAACAGATGTTATTTATTTGAGTACACATCAAATCAGTTTAAAAACCAAAAACACAAAAAAATAGAATAAGTAATTAAAAACAAAAAAATCGACGTTTCAGTGGAAAATTAGCTATTGCATAGGTTTAAAAGTTTTAAAATTTTTAGCTTTTTTAGAAATTTGAAAACCTTAACATTAAATATCAAATATAAAACCCTTGGTTAAAATGTTAAACAATAATCCAAATATTAATCTGGTCATTTCCATTTTATTTCAGTTTATTTTTATCTCCCAAATTTTTTGAAGAGCAAAAAAGTTTTCACCTCCGCGAAAACCCTTTTTTTTCTTTATTTACACCCAGTCCCACCAAAAATCGGGACATTTTCAAAAATCGGAGGGACGCGGGACAGTCCTCCTAAAAGCGGGGACCGCGCCGCCAAAATCGGGGCATGTGGTCATGCTTCTGGTTATAGACCGTGAATAAGCCAATCCAAACGCCGCTTATCATTTCACATTTGAGAATAATTGCGGCAAAACTTGGCACATCTTCATATACTTACATCTACGAACAAGTAGCAAAAAGCATATTTTTGCTGTAAGCGGCTGCAAGTGCGGTGAAAATTAAGGCATCGAGTTTATAATGGGGTAAATAACGCATTGGTATGTGGTCTTTATGTAAAAACATGTATTTGAGACAGGCCCTGATCAGAGGACGTTGAATGCGGTACAAATTACCGGGGCCCGGAGTAATTGGGGGCCCCGGACTGAATGGGAGGGCCCCCGCGGATGAAAACGTAAAAGATATGTAAAGAATAGACCTTTCAACAGGCTTTTTGTAGTAGTTTATGCACAATATAACATATAAGCTGCTATTTTTGAAGGTGAGGACTTTTTTCTGGCTCTTTAACTTTTCTTAAATTGACTTGTTTTTAAGGGAACCCGTAACTTTTACTTGTAGGGGGCCCAGCACGGCTCTCGGCGGCATGGATTTTGTATTAAATATTGCATATTGCCGCCCCAATGTGCGCCGTCTTTTAGACAAGCAGACGTTCAGTAGAACCTTCATCACTCTTTTTATTATAATAAATCACATTTTCTCTTAAGCTTTAAATAGGCTATCGATTAACGCTTTTTAATTAAAACCACTGTTTCTTGTACATCCGTTCGTGCATCGATAGGCTATTTTTTCAAGCAAAACTAGTGGCTTAAGAGCTTTGATAGTTAATATTGGAATTAATCCATATCTTTAATTTTTATACTCATATGTGACTAAAAAATAGTTACCACGGCTGAAGATTTATCTTTAGAAATTGGGTTTGTTGAAATTATATACTTACAAATAATCGGATTAATGCATATTTAAACGACGGTCGTGGATAATGGAGGTGGGTCATAAGCGTGGGTAATAGCCGTGGGTAATAAGCTATATTACCTGTTCACAATAATATTGTATAGATTATTAAATCGTCGTAGAAAGAAATACAATTAAAAAAAAAAAATTAAAAATTAACAAAAATCGTTGTAGTATGACATTTTGACTAACCATATTTTGCTTAAAATTAACCTTAGCATTCTTTACAATACACCATTTTAAAGCTAAAGAAATTGGCTTTTTTTATTTTGCATGTTATATACATAGACGCAGAAAAAAAGTTAAGACTTAAAGAAACATATCTTACTTATAAATAGTCTCAGACCCTTTTACAATCGACCATTTTAAAGGTAATTGTTTTCTACTTTACCTGAATATACCATTGCTTATACCCAAAATTGCGTAGAGAAGAGTTACAGAACATTGTTTGCGAAAAAATAGGTAATATTTCCGAAAAATTATGTGGGTGGCAAATCGTGTCTCGAATACTATAAACTCTAAAGACCCCTTCCTAGCGTCATTTTGTAAATGAAGAATAAAAGTTTTTTTCTATGAACTTATGCCCATACCTGAACCCCCATAGCAAAAGTTTTAGGGCAAAATACAAAAAAAGAAACTATTTTTTTGTGTTTTTTTCAATTCGGCGAGCGTTATTCGATAAAAAATTTAATTTCCTACAACTTCTCTGTTGACTACTAGTTTTCGACTTAACCTCAAAAACTAAAAAGGGGATGTTTTCCCCGTTCAAAACGGACCCCTCTAAATGGTAGCACTACGCGGTTTTTAATATTTGGGGGTCCATTGACCATATGAAATTATAAAACCCCTTTAACGTTGTAGTTCCTTCTTACTCTTTTTTTTTGAACATATTCAATAGCCTAACCCCGAAAATTAAAAACCCGTTAGGAGTTTGGAAAAAGTAAATATAATCGATTTTGCTTAAAATTAGTCATATAATATTCATATTCGAAGTATCTCGGATACTTCGGCGGCCAGTCTGTATAATTAAGCTTTTTTAGTGATTTTTAATAAAGAGTGACTACTATCCCATCTAATTAACGTACCCCAGGTGACGTATTTTTAAACGGTTTTAACTAACTTAACCTGTTTATTTATTTGGGTCAAATCTAATAATTAAAATTTGACCCCTTTCTGACGACCGATCGATCTGAAATTTGGTAGACTTCCTTAATCTTGATTACGATACAATATAACATATGTTTTATAATTGTAAATCCAACAGGGCCGTTGATACAAAATTGCATATTACTTCACTACAATCTCAATATGGGAATCAAATCAACTAACAACAAAACTAAAAACTTGAAAATAAATTATGTTAAAAAAAACTTTTATTACACGGCTTTATTGTACTAAGAGCTAAAAATATTTTGGGTAGTCCTAGCTACCAGATCGCACCAAACTTCTTATCAATTTGGGGTATTTCCAGACCAATCATAAAATCCTTGGGAAATTGACATTTCTATCATTATGTTTATTTTGAATACGCTACGCCCAACGGTTTTATTATTTGTCTGATCAATACCCCAGACTAACGAGAAGATTGGTGCGATCTGGTGGACTTACCGAATTATTTTTTAGCTTTTAATACAATAAAACCGTTTAAAACACGTTGACTGCCATGTGCATATATATTATTCACACGCAACTGGCCCACTGCGCCATGTGTGTATATATTATTCACAAGCAGCACTTGATTCCAGGCCATGTATCTACAGAATATGCACACCTACTCTTATGAGGATTCTGTTGTTGCGGCGTGGAATTAACCTCGTATAAGTTAGTTTAGCAATATTTTACGCTTTATGTTTTTTGTTAATAGTTACTTGAAAGGTTAAAAATAAATAAAATTTTCAAGAAAACGCAGCGGGCACGATCATGAAATTCGATTCGGCAGTCAACGTGCTTAACATAAAAAGTTTTTTTTTGCATAATTTAAGTAGCATAAGAATAAAACTTAAACATCTAGTTTTCTCACATAAGTTAAAAATTGACATTTCTCCCTATTTCCGAATACCCTTCGTTTGTATTTAAAAGTTGCGATTTTGTAAAGCGTATTAAAGTATTGTAAAAAGTTTTTTACTTACCCTCAATAATTTGTGTCGCCCACCGCCTCGATACGATTAAAGTTTGGCCGAACAAGGCTTTTGTTTAGCTGAGTGCTTTTCCAACTTTAAAATAATTTTGTACTTATACTCTGCAAAATATTAAGGTATCATTTGCCGGCTTGAGACACCTGGGTTTCCTTACTAAGTAATTTACAAAACGAGTGTTTCAGGGAAAATGAAGACTAAATTCGTATAATAAAGACTATTTGCTCTAAGTTATATACAATTATTTTTAAGTAGTGCTATAAAGTTTATTTGTTTGCGTGCTATTTTATAAGATGCCTAATTTTACGAGTTACAGGTTAATTATGGTTTTTTATGAATTCAAGTGTTTTAAAATTATAATATAATGAAAAATTTATTTTCATAACTTTATTTATTTCATTAATTTGATTAGCAACTATAGTGCTACTGCCGTTATAGACCGTGAATATTTACTATACACTAATCGGTTATTGATACATTTTACAGCATGTCTGTGGTTGATTAAATAATTATCCTGGCTGGGTAAACCCTTGACAAGCTTTAGCGGATGGTTGGACCATTTGTGTACTGTAGTTGGCTTATTATTGCTTTCCTCTTTTGCTACAGGAGTCCGCTTTGCTTTATTAAGTCTCATAGATTTTTTTTCAAGATGAGGGTGTAAAACAAGATCATTAGACTAAAGGTTGCCTCGTAAATCCTAGCCAATCAGTACGTAGAGCAGTCTATTACGTCACATATGTATCGCAGCCGCTAGTTCCTTGGCGCCAATGTAGCAAACAAGGACGTCTAGACGGATAATATTATGAGGGCGAAAGAGCGCGATATACAGTATTTAAAAATCAGTCAGAATTACCCTGTTAAATAATTTATTATTTAGTAAATTTGTGTTTAATTACATTCTACGTTAAGTAATAAATAGGTTAGGATAAAAACTGGAATTGGCAGCATTAAAATTTTTTTTTTTTTGACAAAAATTTTTGCTTATTATTATTTGACTTTAGTAAACAATGCATAGAATTTTACTATTAAACCATGCGATCATAAGAGTTATTTCTTCATTAAATAAGTAAAGTGTATACAAAGTCTGTTTTTTTGTAAATAAGAGAAATTTGTAAGTTTAAATTGTTTTTTCTTACTTGTCCAATCAGTTTCCTTATTGAATTTTAAAGTTATATTTCAATATAGTGTGTCTTCTTACATTGGCGTCATTTATGATTAACTAATTAAACATTTTACAAAAAACAGAGTTATTTTTAATTATAAGGTTTGATTAAATACGTAACACTTCTCAAGAGTAAAGTACCTGTATTTTTGCTAATAACAATTTTTTTTTATAAAGAACAGATGTTTAGAATTAAAAAGTATTTTTAAATATGTAATTTTGTATATGTACAAAAAAATAATTTAAGTTTGTATATGAGATCATTCTACATCTACATTGTAACAGTGAATTAAATAAGTTTATTTAATTTGCCTTATACAATTTATAATCATTAATTATGTTCGTTGCACTCATACGCAAAACTTAAATTTTTACCATTATCGTAAAAATATTTAAAAAGGTTTTTTCTTGTAAATAAACAGGTTTGCATATTTGAAAGGTATATTTAATTTTAAACAACTAACAAAAACAAAAGTTACATTTTGGGCCAAACCTCGTAGATGACTTATACAATATCTGATGGTTGCATTTTAGGTTCTGTACCATACAGAACTTTTTATAAAGAAGAACTTAATTTTATAAAATTAATGATAACAAAGTTCAACTTATGATGCAAATTTACCTAGACATAACCATATGGAACTATCTTCTTGGGACCATTAGACCGGTGGACCATCAAAACTAACTTTGCATTTTTTAAAACCAACTTAACTTATTTGACTAACTAAATTTAGTACGGGCATACCCCCACTAGAGGTAAGCCTGTACGGGGCTTAACTAAAACTTTAACCTTTTATGCTTGACTTTACTCTACCTACTTCTTATCTAATAAAATCTCTTTAATTTCTTTTTCTCTCTCTTTAAATATCAAATTTTCCAATGTTGTTTGTTTTGCATTTCTACGCTACCCAGTTTGTTTAATGTTTTTATTTTATTATTATAAAAGTAACCTAGAAAATTGTTTAATTTATACTTTTAAGACCTTGACACCTCACGTATATTTTTATGTAGATAGGTTATTAATTTTACAATCAAAAATACAACACAAATAAAAGTAAAATATTTTTATTCCATAATTTTACTGGAAGGAAAAAAACCAATGATTTCATCTTCTTTTTGCCTTTTGCGGTTGCTTTTGCAAGTCGCCATATAGCAAATTATTTCACCCATACTAAAAAGTAAAAAAATACTATAATGATCTAATATAATAAAAAACGAATGGTGTTTACCTTTAGAAGCAGTTTTTTAAGACAGAAATGAATATTTGGTTTTATTGTTGGTCCAAATGCTTTACAAATGTCCAATAAAATAAAATTACCAAAAATCGCACAAATAAATAAATTACGTCAAGTCAAAATACGAAATACACTATTCAAAACTAACGAGCAAGAATACATATGTGACGTCATGCTGACGTATAGTCCGCCATGTTGCAAGGCTTACGAGGCAACCTTATCTAGTCTAATGACCTTGGGTATAAAAGAGGATTTCTGCTATGTGTACAGAGTGTCCCACCAGGAACTCCTGCGATCGATTTCTCAAAAAATAGGATTTGAAATTTTTTGAAAATTTGGTAACATTGTAAAGTTAGTAGGAGACATACACCTAAAATATTTCTTGACAGTTATACTACTTCCGGTTATACCGGAAGGTATTGTCAATTTTCTTATTTTAAATAGAACACCTCATACAGAGTGATCATTTTTAAGTCGGCACTATTGCTAACCAGAACTAACCAGAACTAACCTCATTTTTACCTACTTTTTGTCCCCTTTTCATATTCTACTCGAGACAATTTTGGTATTTGAATACTGCTTACACAGTCCGGTATTCGAATACTCGGAATGCTGGTATTCGAATACTTAAAAAATATTTGTCGAATACTTTAAAACCATTCGAATACAGAATCCCGAATACTAACCAAAAAAGTATTCTGCCGAATACCAAATACCAAACACACAAATGGATTTAAATACTATTCGAATACCGGCAAAATATATTCTGAATACTATTCAGAATACTGAGACCCAACTCTGCGTGGCACCTATTTTTATTATATCAGGAACTAATAAAGATTGAGTTTTAAAATGTATCCTAATTTTACTTCCAAAAATCGCAATAAATTCCATTTAAAAAACCGGCAAAAACTTACATCTTGCCAAACTGATTAACCTAACACTGGTGCCCTAAACCTATCTGTACCAAATTTTTTAAATCGAGGTTTATAAGTTTAAAAAGTATCAAACCTTTCTGTGGTTTTCACTGATCCAGTATGTATTTTTGTTAATTGTCAAGTGTTGTGCGTTTAAAAATATTTTGCCTATGGAATAGCAATATTTATCCCCTTTGGCATAACAATACTTTAGGTTTATAAGATTCCCAACCAAAATATTGATCAGATAAGACTATAATGACGAAAACATGAAAAAGCAAGTGAATTCGGGCGACAAATCATAATAAGTTTCTGCCAAAAACGGGGTTTATCGTTTCCTTATTACCAGGTTTGTTTAGCCATTAGTTGGACCAGTTTTCAGATTATGACTGTAATTCGGAATAATGCCCTTTTTCCACCGAACGACCGGGCAATTTTTAGCAGAACGGCCATCATCCGGAACATTTAGCAAGCTGTCCACTAAACATGAGGGGGTATTCCGATACATTTAGTTCATGGTCAAAAGAAAATTTACAGTTTACATTTCACAAATTTACATTTACATTTATTTTTTAATATTAAATAATTTTCTATTAAGTACGAGTACATCGTAACAATCGAAATCGATTGGCCCTAATACTGTGCTCTTCGTCCTAGATCTTATGGGATGCAGATAATCCGTTTTGAATTTCTTTTAAATGTGACAAAGAAAAATATATACAATAACAAAGACAGCAAACTATTAAAAAAACTTTAAATATAACTTTTGTGGTATTTCTCAATTAATTTTATTTAAAAAAAAATATATATAGCAAAATAAAAAAGCAAACCACTAACGAAATACACAGCGCCGAGTGTATTCTAAAGCCGCTTTCAGACTTGCAACTATTCGCCAAACATCCATCCAATCTAACCAACCTGTTTGCGCGCTTCTTGGACAGCGGCTTAATAAGTATAACACGAACCACATACCTATAAAAAGTTAAACCTAGGAAAGGGTCCTCATACAAAAATAGGTTTTATGAATTATAGCGTTTGATCCGTTACAAGTAGATATTTAAAACTATCTCAATATATATCTACTATGTATTATTATATTTGCTATGTAACAAAAATATAAAAATAAAATAAAGTCAAAAAATGAGTTGCGTCCCCATACAAAGAACTTGTAACACGTACAGAATTATATAAACTTAATTTTTTTATTGAGATGATTTTAGCACTTTCGCATCAGAGTTCACAAACACCCTGTATAGTATGTATCTCTTTATGTCTTTAATGAAAACAAAATTATTGTCAATAAGTACATGTACATCATTATATAAATTCGATTTAACCGATTGGATAAAACTTTATTCCACATAAAATTGCAACATACACGTTTCCGATTGAGTAAAGGATTGGATTAAACGCCATAAGTCAATCCTGTATTTCAAGCGATTTAAATTGAGTTCAATGCAATCGTGGGTTCTGTTTGTACGATATTTACGGTTTTAGAAAAGATTTAAAAAATGTTAGTTAAGTAAAACAGCCAATAAGTGTAGAAAAGACACCGTTCCACCACGCCATCCTTTGAATAATTGATATCTTTACTAACTAGAGCTAAGCTCTCTTAAATATTTTTTGAAGAGCAAAAAAAAAAACAATAATCCAATTTCTCAAATTTCAAAACTTTATTACCTAAGAAGCGCCCTTTATTTCATTCCTTTCCGCTCTTTATTTCACTATTTTCCGCCCCACAGCGTTGCGACCTGCTGCCTTGCAACCACTTGCACACCCGGTAGGCACGGCTCTAATGGTGTTTCTTTAGCGGTTTGAATAATTATTTTCACTATTATATTAAATAAAATAAAATTAATTAAATAAATACCACAAAAGTAAGATCAGAAGTTTTTTTTTATTTGTTTGCTCTCTTTGTTATTGTATATTATTATAATTTTTAATTTAAAAGGATTTAGGACGGAATATTTTTATCTGCATCTGATAAAATCTAGAACGAACAGCACAGAATTAGGTTTAGTCCATCCAATCCGATTCGATTGCTACTATGTACACTTAAATTAATGTAATACATTTTTGATCAAATGTTTTTCTTAATTTAAAGTACCAAAAGTATGATAAAAAGTCTGACATATGCTCACATACTAAATTTTGTTAAATAACAAAGCTGGTGTTACAAATTTAGCAGTAAAATTAACAGTTTACCGGGGTTTGCAAGCGCCATCAGTTGCTTGCCAAAAAGAACCGCTGATTAGGGTGTTTAGTATCGATTTTAAACTGGATACGGTGGAAGAGTGTGACTGACAGGAAGCGTCTTTTTGAATATAAATTGCTATACAGAAAAACACATTTTCTTGTTAACTTGATTATATAAAGTTAAAATTTCTTAAGCGGCCACTAAAACCGACTATTTGATTTTAGTTTTAGTTGCTTCATAGGTTAAAAGTAATACGGTTTTTAAAAATTTAAATTTTTAAAAAGTAAGTTATTAAAAATTTTAAGTCTTTTTTGTAAATTGCGATATATCAGCGAATAATTATTGGATTATCATAAAAATTGGTTTGTGGGCTAAGGAATAAATGAAAAACAAAAAAAAAAATGTAAAAACCAATTGCTTATAAAAAATAAGTTTTTAAAAAACATATAGGTTTTTAAAAATGTTATTTTTCTAAAAATAATAAATAAAAATGTTATGTTTTTTTTTTTTTAATTTCAATATATTAGCAAATAATTACTGGATTTTTATAAAAATTGGTCTGTGGGCTAAGGAATAGTAGAAAAACAGAAAAGAAATAATTTTCTTTAAAAAGTAATTGTTTATAAATAATTAGTTTTTTACAAACAAATGGAAATTTAGCTATATTCCCGGTGTTGTATAAGAATTTTGTTTATTATATAAAAATATTTGTTAATCTTATTACTAAATGATAGCACAAGAAACTTTGGGTGCTCTCTTACCAGAAAAAAGATATAGTGACTGAATGTACTAAATTGCGGCCAAGACGGACTACTTTAAGCGCTGTGTCTTACGCCGAGAGCTTCCGAACATAATTCTAACTTTTGCGGTCTTTCAGGCTAGAAACCGATGTCTAGCGCATTAAAGCGTTTATATCTTTTTTCTGGTAAAAAAGCAACATTTTTGTGCATCATTTAGTTATTATAATAACAAATATTTTTATATAAAAAAATTCTTCTACAACACCAAGCAGTTAGCTAAGTTTTAATTTGTTTATTATAGAATTAATTATTTATAAGCAATAATAACTTTTTTACGTAGATTTTCTGTTACTTTGCCATTTCTTAAAACATAAACCGATTTTCATCGAAATCCAATAATTATTCGCTAATATATTGTAATTTACAAAAAAAAGACAAGACATTTTTAATCACCCAAAAATTAAAAAAAAAATCATAAACCATTTCAGGATAGGTATTACTTTTAACCTATACAGAGTTAGTAGAAAAAAGCCAGAACGGTGGATTATTTCAGCAACTGTCCAATATAAATAAACCAAATGTTTTGCAAAGGAGTAACTAAACATGAGGAATTTAAAAATTATATTTGCAAGTTTGCCAAGTTTATAGCTTTTTCTTTAGATTAGGGAATTTTGATTTGAAAATTAATTAAAAAAGCAAAGGCAATTCTACGTTAAAAAAATATACTCAGGTTACAAATCTAGGATGACTTGATGGCCACATTAAAAAAAATCTGATATCTCTGGGGAAAATTTAAAACATAAAATTTCCCGTTTTCGATTGCTGACGTCAAAAGGGGGTTTTTATTTAAGAAAACAAAAATGTCAAAATCGCCATGGTCAAAATCAAGATCACCATCACCTCATTAAAAGTTACTGTAACATTTAAAAAAATGTTTTTTGAGGAAAATTATCTAGCTGTTTTTAGACTTTTCGGACACTGTACAGGGTGGTGCGGTTTCAACTGTTTTAACAGAAAACTCGTATTTCCTGACCAGACAGAAAAAAAAATGACATAGAGTGTCTTAAGCTCGATTTTCGAAATTAGATGAATGGTGAAAACCGCATCTCGAAATCTCTATCGCTATGCGAGATATAGGGTGTTTTTCATTTTTGGCCATTTTGAAAAAAATCCGTTATTTTTGAAAACTTTCCAAAACGGTGTAAAAGGCACTTTTTTGAGTGAAATCCATTGGACTACTCAGATTTTAAAAGTATTACTAGTTTCGTTGGAAATATATAAAGCTTAGTTTTTAAAATATAAATCATAGTTGGCCATGATCTCAAAAAATTGCTTATTTGGTGCTCTTTCCTATGATATATTATTATTTATACTTATCTTTGAGATAGAGCGAGATATTTCAGTTTTTTTAATTTTTGCTATAGTAGGCCATGAAAAAAATTGGCACTTGTCAAAGTCAGTTAAAAAACATACCAGTTGTTTCATTTTTGCTAAAGTAGGCCATGCAAACATGTCAACTATCAAACATGGACTAAAAAATAATGCAATTAAATTACAAACTTTATATTTATGAACATATAATAAAAAAATTGGCCTAAAAAAATAAACGAGTTTAAAATTTAAACCAGAACCCATTGAAAAACCTAATTCAAAGTAGATGTTCAAAGTTGGCTCCTTCTTCCCTAATACATAATAAGCACCTTTTTTCCACTGCATTACAAGCATTCAACCGGTCTAATCGCACCAAAAGCTTGCTTAGTCGCTACTTGCAACTATTTTCGTGTTTGGATAGTTCTTCTTTTAAAAGCTATATCTTTTAATCTTCCCATAAAAAAATCTTATGGTGTTAAGTCATAGAGACCTAGCAGGCCATAGTATAGATCCTCTAGTACCAATACATTTATCTAGAAATTCTTGATTCAAAAAATCAGTTGTAATTCGTGCGTTATGTGGAGAGCAACCATCTTGCTGATAATGGATATTTCAAGCCTGCGCTAATGGCAAATCTTTCAAAAATGGTTATATGTTGAAAATGGGGACCTAAAAATCGATCCCCAAAAATCGCAAACCAAATATTGAAACCTTGCCGTCCTTGTCTGTTTACGGGTACTATAACATGTGGGTTTTCTGTAGCCCAATAATATGAATTATACCTGTTATATATCCCTGAAGTCTATTTGGCTTTCATCTGTCAGATAACGTTCATATGGAAGTTATTGTTCAATCTGCACTGATTCACATACCACTCACTAAAATGTTACCCTTCTTTGGAAACTCCCATTTTTTTAATGGATTTTTAAACTTTAGTTTTCTCAACACCTGTTACCATAGCTACCGATCGATGAGACGTGTTAGGATGGTCTAAAACCTCACCTAATATATTTAGTTCCTAAATTTCACTCCTATCGTCAACTGCATACGTTTTTGGCCTCAGCTTCATGAAACTGACCTAATTTGTTAAATTGGATTTCAGAACTTAAAAGAGTCTTTTATCTGGATGACGACGTTCAGGAAATCTATTCAAATATAATTCACTTGCGGTCTCGGAATTTTCACCAGACAGAAAATAGCACTTTAACATGTCAACTTTCTCGTATTTTTCATACATTTTTGGAATCCTCTTAAATAAAACAGAGTTCCAATTAGTTACTGATAGAAATGATAAATTATTTACCTGACTTTGACAAGTGCCGATTTTTTTCATGGCCTACTGTAGCAAAAACTAAAAAACTAAAATATCTCGCTCAATTTCAAAGATAAATATGAATAGTAATATATCATTGAAAAGAACAAAAAATTAGAAATTTTTTGAGATCATGGCCATTTATGATTTATATTTAAAAAACTAAGTTTTATATATTTTCAACGAAACTAGAAATAATTTTTAAAATCTGAGTAGTCCAATGGATTCCACTCAAAAAAGTACCTCAAAAATGTTTACACCGTTTTGGGAAATTTTTAAAAATGACAGATCTTTTTTCAAAATGGCCAAAAACTGAAAAACGCCCTATATCTCGGATACCGATAGAGATTTCGGGATACGGTTTTCACCATTCATCTAATTTCGAAAATCGAGCCCAAGACACCTATGTCAATTTTTTCTATCTGGTCAGGAAATACGAGTTTCCTGTTAAAACAGTCAAAATCGCACCACCCTGTATGTACTTGTAAAGCGTGATTCATTGAATTTAATTTTAATTTAAAATATAATTTTAAATATTGAAATAATGATTCAACTCTGTCTGTCTGTATACCCAAAGATGTGGATTACGTGACAAAAGACGTTGAGCAATTGGATGGTGGAGGGGAGGATAACCATCTTTTATGGAGGACAAGTTGAAAAAGTGGCCATCGGAATGTAGCAAGTTGGGATGGCGCCACAGTAACCAGTGGAGGGATTTTGTTATTTCTTTTCTTTTTTATTTTGTATCTATCTGTCCTTTTTCATTTTGTATCTCACTCTAATAATTCATGCTCATTGGTTAAAAAATCTCCTCTGGCTACTGTGGCGCCACCTTAAGTTGTTCCTTTCGACGGACACTTTTTAAAACATTCAGATGGTTATCCTCCCCTCCACGATCCATAGGACGGCGTTAACGCTTTCCTTGGAAACTACTTGCGGTGTATAGCATTGCACAAGATTTGGTGACGCCATTTAACTTATTATTACAGTACCGGCACTAGGGGTTGGCGCGGTTGGGTGAGCGCCCAACCTGCTAACTAAGTGTGAAGCTAAATATTTTTATCATATTTAATACATCCGAATCACGAAAATCTTATTCGAGAGCGCACTGAAGTGACAAGAATGTGATCTGGCGGCAGGTGGTGAGATAGTGGCAGGTTAAATTTTTAGAGCTCTTGAAAAATAAACCTTTTGCAGGGGTGGTGGGACCCAACTTACTTCATACAGTTGCCCAACAACATTTTATCACCGCTCTACTTTAATGTCCGCTTCTGCATTTATTTACGCGGGTTTCAGAAGTTCCACCTCACACTGGATCACCACCTTGCCCCCGTTACTTGCTTACCGTTTCAGTGGTCGCCTTACCTTAAAGACCTATGATCGCTTTCTTTAAAATGTACGTGGATCGTGTTGTGAATCATTAAAAATGATTGTTAAGTGTAAAACGTTAATATAAAAAAATAGGGGTAAGGAATCTTGGTGGTTGAGTTTGGACCACGTCAAATAAAAATCGTTTACCGACGTATCGCCATCGATTGCACGAGGCATCTTAAGGGATATTTATTCTGCAAGATTGAAATACTGAATTCAGTAAACAGTAGTAAAATAAAGATGCCTCGTGCAATCGATAGCGAAACATTGGTAAACGATTTCAAGTTGACGCCTTCTAAACTCAAATATCAAGTTTCTTGAATTGACCAAGGCCGTGAAAGCTTCCATTCTATTTTAAAATAGGGTTTTTTGGTTAATATATTTTGGTTTTTACAACCTGCTAAGCAAAATTTACTTTTTAAAGCAGAAACAATAACATTACTTGACACTAAAATTAATTATGTCAAAAAGAAATGCAAATACATGAGTTAAATAGTTATGATTTTTTAAATAAAATTATCATCCCTTAAGGGTTAGCAACCCTAATGTCATCTGCGAAAAAATGCTGAGAACCATTTCGATGTAAAATTTAATTTATTTTTTCAACACCTTTCCGGAGGGTTAAAAAATCTACTTTATTCTTCATTTATAGACACTTTAGAGTTAACTATGTCAAAAAAATGCAAATACATGAATTTGTTAAATAGTTATAATTTTTTAAATTAAAATTATTCATCCCTTAAGTTTTAGCCACCCCAATGTCATCTAAGAAAATAATAATGAGAACCATTTCGATGTAGAATTTTTAGCTCTACAACTTTTGTAAAGAACTTTTTTCACTATCGCCAATCGTTTTAAAATAATTCCAATAAAACACATTAATTCCCTTTTTCAACCCCTTTCCAGCGGGGTTGAAACAAAATATTTTCTTTACTTCGTTTTTGGACACTCTAAAGTTAATTATGTCAAAAAGAAATGTAAATACATAAAGTTGTTAAATAGTTATTTTTTTAAATTGAAATTATCATCCCTTAAGTTTTAGCAACCCTAATGTCATCTGGGGAAAAATGATGGGTACCATTTCGATGTAAAATTTTTAGTTCTAAAACTTTTGTTGGGATTTTTTTCTCTAACATCAACCGTTTTAAAGTAATTTTAAGAAAACACCTTATTTATTTATTTTCAACCCCTTTTCGGAGGGTTAAAACAAAAACTCTTGTATACTTTGTTTATAGATACTTTATAGGTAATTATTTCAAAGAAAAAAAAAATAATGCAAATACATAAATTTGCTAAATAGGAATGATTTTTTTAATTAAAATTATCATCCCGTAAGTTTAAGCCACCCTTATATCATCTGGAGAAAAAATGATAAGGACCATTTTGATTTATAATTTTTAGTTTTACAACTTTTGTTAAGAATTTTTTTGTAGCTCCAATCGTTTTAAAGTAAATCACTTTATTTATTTTTTTCAACCCTTCTCCAGGGGTTTAAAATTTTTTTTTAAATATTTTTAGTTTGTAGACACTTTAAAGTAACTTATGTCAAAAATTCACTCACTCCCCCAAATTGTGATTTCAGCGTCTATTTAATTGGACTATTAATTTTCTTTAAAAGATAATCTCTCAATTTAAAAATGATTTTATAAACTACTGTAAAGCAAGTTTTATAAAGACGGTACATAATAAAATTCATTTACATTTAAAATCAAAAATTTATTAGTACTTTAACTAGTTGGTAATACTGCAGAATACTCTACAATATACATTTGTTATTCTGCATAAATTTTAAGAGTTATTCTAAAAACCAAGAAAAGAGAGAGAGGGTGTAACTTCCTATGTGCTCCGGCATATAGGGCGTAGGGCGTTAAAAAAGTACGCTGCCAAAATGTAGGTTCGTTAAGTATAGAGTTCTTACATGAGTTACGAAAAAAAGTCATGTGTCCACAAATTCTCTGTTCTTAAGATACAGAGTGGTAAAATTTAAATAAAAATTACTGGTTTTTCATAACGACATATTTTAAATAAGCTTTTATGTTGTAAATATTGGCTATGCAATAATTTCAGAAACTAAGCAAAGTATAAAAAGCAGGGATTAAAAACCTGTGTCTTTACTTCTTAATTCAAATAAACAATAAAAAATGCAAAAAGTCAGTCACTGGTGACTGCTATAAATAATATCGTCAAATTTAATCAAAATTGGGTAAATGATTCTTAAGGTTTATAAAAAAAATCTCGAAAGTTTAACACCCTGTATCTTGAAAACAAAGATATTGCGAACCCATGCTTGTATAGACTTTTGTTTTAGAATTATGCAAGATATTGTCCCTTAAGGTTTGTAACTATTTTACTTGCACATGTTGCCGCCCCCTTAAACCTGGCGCCGCTAGTGTGAAGCGATACCCATAGCTTTAGACCTAAAATTAGTAGTAAAAAAGCCAGGCGGTCATTAGTTCTGTCTCATTTATAATTATTTTTCTTCTGTTGCTGGCCCACTATTTAAACGACGCGTTTAGAAAGAAATGGTTGATTCCGTCTTTGTTTGTATGAAGCTTATGGCTTATTTGTAACTGGTTTTTCGTCTTCCTCAAAACTGGCCGATAATACAGGTGGTCGAGTAAAAGGGGTGGCCGTTATGACAAGTTTTACTCTAATATTAAAAATTAATTGCCTTACTATGGTTTTAAAATACTAATAACTATTTTTTTACATTTTATATATATATTTTTCTATTCAATTTGATATTAAAAAATAAGGTTATCTATACAAGCATTATAAACAGTTACTGCAATCTAGTTTTTTTCTTTATTACCTGCTGCTGTCATCGACAGCGGAAAAGCAACGAGCCCTGTTTTTTATTCGAAATGCCTTTGTTTCATTTTCGAACTTTTCCTGATTTTCATCGACGCATTGCCGCATTTTAGTTCTTTGTGCTCCTTTTACAATTCATATTGGATATACGGAATGGAGAAAATATCTTTGCCATTTTTAACGTAATTAAAATAAAATTCCTAAAAACTACTACAACATTATGAAAAAGATAAAATATTAGACATTTGCATATTTGCAACACTTTCAAAGGAAATAACAGACTTGCCAGGATTTTAAATGCAGCCGGTATATATTTTTTAATACAAAATTAAGCACATTACAAAGAAATGCTTTGTGTTTTTCATATTTATACAGTGTGTTTTCGTAAGTTGGCATCATATGGATAACTCTTTTATTATAATTGTAAAAATTGAAGTTATCCTAAAGTTGTTATAAAAAATGATGTTTGAAATTAAAAACATCACCAAAAAGCTTTAAAGAATACACAATAATTATATACAGTGTGTTCACGAATGGACTTAACTATAGGTGTAATTTTTTGATAATTATTTTAATTCGAAAAAACGATATTCTTTAAAAAAAATATTGCTTCATCTTAAAATTTTTATTTGCTAATTTTATTCTTAAACACTGTATTATGGCATCAATTTTATTTTTAAAAATGTATTTTATTTTTTAAAATTAATCCGTTCAAAAAATTACAAATTTTGAGGACCAAAGGATTTAAAAAGAAAAAAAAAGGTCTTTTACCTTCACCGTCCACATACAACGGCCAGGGGTGCAAAATCCTTTGAAGGGTAAAGTAAACTTGATTTTTACCTAGTAAAACCTCTTATTTGATATATTTTCTAACCCTATCCAAAAGCCAGGAGGTTAAGTGCAGCCTCTTGCACCCCCTCCCAGCGCGAATGCGGGCACCCTGAAGCTAGTTATTCCGCATCCTGTAGCCAAAAAATGGCTATTTTTTAAATAAAAATGTATGAAAGAAAGGTTGTTTATTTTAATTAGAGCATACATATTCTTCTCAGCAAATTAATCTAGCGCCTAAGGAGGCTTAATAACTTCATCGATGTAAAAAATTGCAATTTTCTCGTCAGTTAGTCCTACCGATAGGAGACAACACAATCTTTTTTACGTAAAATTTCTTTTGGTCCCCTATTTTAAAATTAAAGTGTTAAAAAAGTTACCAGTAAAAAATAGGGTTAGTTTTATACGTAAACCTTCTAGTATGGTAGGTTTTTAACTATAATTTTGATTAAATAGGTCTTTTTTCTTAGGTAAAATTTTGATATTATAATTTTAGAGTCTGATTAAGCGTCAAAGGTTTAAACCTTAGAATAGGGCCGGGATAAGCTATAAACCGAAGCCGCTTATATTATTGTGCGCCCTGTCATTTTACGTCTGAGTGATGTCAGCCAGACGGGACCTACGGCTGAACGTGGGTTCTGAACCACGGTCCTATGTGCGACAACTTAAGAGTATGTCCCCACCCAGGGCGACTATCGAACCTACCAACTAAGTGGAGTCCGCATGTCTACGGTTGCGCAGTACTTTGTTGTACTTTGACCGTTTGTTGTTGAGCTAACCACTAAATTTCTAACCAAACTTATAAATAAGTATTTGGCCGCAGCAGGATTTAATCCACCTAACGCCGTCTGTGCACCCAATTTAATTATTTTAGAGAGAGATGTTTAAAAAAATGAAAAAATGTTTTTGTAAAGCCTTATTTTAAGACGCGTATAGCTTTTTTTGAAAGCATTTTAAATAAATACCTAATAGGTGTATCTTTTACCAGTTAATTTTTCAAAAGTAGTGTCAAACTCTAAAATGTCCATCAGACATTTCATTTTTAATTTTTTCAGTTTTCTAACAAGTTTATAAGTTTTTGTAAACTGTTTACTCAGATTTTTTTGAAACCATTTACCACATTTTTTGAGACGCAAACATTGGCCCAGTTCTCGTCTGGCGTCTTGTTGAAGGTTTTATTTTGATGCATAAAAATGATTTCAAACCGCCGAGTGCCAATGAACCTTTGTTGTATTGTAAGTAACTTAATATTGAATATTTCATTATTTTATTTCTTTTAAAGCAATAATAACTTTATTATATTATTGAAGAGCAGAATTGTTCTTCATAATGTATAAAAGTTTTAATTTTCTTAAAATATTAAATAAACTTTTAAATTTTATTCTGGAGAAAAGCCAAATAATATTTTGTTTAAATTTAATCTCCCAGAAAACAAATAAAACATAAAATACTTTATTATATGGCTAAACATTTTTACTATTCTTTTTATCTGGTTAAGATACCTAATAGGTGTATCTTTTACCAGTTAATTTTTTCAAAAGTAGTGTCAAACTCTAAAATGTCCATCAGACATTTCATTTTAATTTTTTCAGTTTTCTAACAAGTTTATAAGTTTTTAGGTAAACTGTTTACCAGATTTTTGGTAAACTATTTACCACATTTTTGAGACGCAAACATTGGCCCAGTTCTCGTCTGGCGTCTTGTTAAGATTTTATTTTGATGCATAAAAATGATTTCAACCGAGTGCCAATGAACCTTTATTGTATTGTAAGTAACTTAATATTGAATATTTCATTATTTTATTTCTTTTAAAGCAATAATAACTTTTATTATATTATTGAAGAGCAGAATTGTTCTTCATAATGTATAAAAGTTTTAATTTTCTTAAAATATTAAATAAACTTTTAAATTTTATTCTGGAGAAAAGCCAAATAATATTTTGTTTAAATTTAATCTCCCAGAAAACAAATAAAACATAAAATACTTTATTATATGGCTAAACATTTTTACTATTCTTTTATCTGGTTAAGATACCTAATAGGTGTATCTTTTACCAGTTAATTTTTTCAAAAGTAGTGTCAAACTCTAAAATGTCCATCAGACATTTCATTTTTAATTTTTTCAGTTTTCTAACAAGTTTATAAGTTTTTAGGTAAACTGTTTACCAGATTTTTGGTAAACTATTTACCACATTTTTGAGACGCAAACATTGGCCCAGTTCTCGTCTGGCGTCTTGTTAAGATTTTATTTTGATGCATAAAAATGATTTCAACCGAGTGCCAATGAACCTTTATTGTATTGTAAGTAACTTAATATTGAATATTTCATTATTTTATTTCTTTTAAAGCAATAATAACTTTTATTATATTATTGAAGAGCAGAATTGTTCTTCATAATGTATAAAAGTTTTAATTTTCTTAAAATATTAAATAAACTTTTAAATTTTATTCTGAGAAAAGCAATAATATTTTGTTTAAATGTTTATTGTTTTTACAGTTCGTGTCAATAGTCATGACCACCCTTCTAATTTTTGAATTGTTTGAAATTTTTTTATTAAAATTTGAGGACTTATTAGTAATATAAATTTTAGGCAAGAAATGACAGTCAAACGGAGGGTTGGGCGCTATTGTATTTTGTAGTGGGTAAAGATATTGACTTCAAATTTTATGGTTATAAAGTACACGTCAGGAGATTTAAAGTGATGTGTCTAAATACCCCACTTTAGACACACACTGTATAAACTATTCCTCATAAAATTGTGTCAGGACGACGTTGCTAAAATTTTTAATACATAATTAGGACAAACCCTGTATTAAAAAGTATACCGTCTAAAAGCCTTCTCTTTCTCAACCCTTTACTTTCGATTCTACTGGCACTTTTCAATTAAATTCAAACGAAAGGAATCTTGGCAGTCGAAAGTCAGAAATGTCTTGAAAAAGCTAATAAGATTAATTCAATAACCGTCGAAAATTCTAGTAAGTTCGTCCTTAATATTCCATGAACAATTACGGAGTCGATAAATCGTAAGAAAAAGACGAGAAAAGTGATGTAATTAAACTATCAAATTCCTCAGCAGACGATGTTGCTTTAGGGAATTTTAAACGAAAAATCTTAGACACGGAAAAAACTTACTAGAGAACCGAAAAATTATATTTTGAATATAATATAATTTATCTTTAACGCTGTTAAATTGATGAACAGAAGAATTGTGCATTTAAAAGGACAAAAGTAAAAATGTTATCTTAGAAATTGCATCCTTAAAACTTAAAAAAAGCAATATAGATATATACAGGATGTTAATAACAACGAGAAATAATTTAGAGGTTTATCCGTTTTTCTAAATCCTTGTTGTAAAATATATCCTAACTTTAAAATCACTAGTTTTTAAGATATATTCTAGCCAGTCTCGCCACTCACTTAAAATGGCTTAGAAACAATAGGTTTAGACTATGTTGCCCCAGGAAATTAAAAAAAATCTTTAACAAAGATAAAACTTACCAGAGAACCAAAAAAAGTATTTTTTAGATATAATTTCTCCTTAGGTTTGTTGAATTACCAAACAAAAAATTGTGTATTTTAAACCTTAAAAATAACAATGTAGTTTAAGCAACTGCATTATCGTGACTTAAAGAAAAATAATATAGATATATAGGGTGTTAATATCATGAAGAGGTCTATTTAATATTTATCCGTATCTCTAAATGTTTGTCGTTTATTATATCTTAAATTTAAAACTACCAGTTTTTAAGATGCTTTTCTCAACAATGTTGCCTTAGAAAATTTTAAACAGAAAGTCTTAGACAAGGAAAAAACTAATTAAGGAATTAAAAAAGTATCTATAAGATATAATTTATATTTTTAATTGGTTGATTTTTAAACAAAAAACAATGTCCATCCTAAATACCAAAATATTTAATAAAAACTAATGTAAATTGAAAAAGAAATTAAAATTTTATAGATATGTTCTACAAGGTGTTACACAACGTTGTAAACAAAATTTGAAAGCAGATCTTACATCTATCTCAAAATTTAAAAAGTCCATTTAAACATGCATCAAAAACATAGTTTTCACGATACCAACGACGGCAGCGAAATGACAACGACAACAAAACGTCAAGTTCACAAGAAGTCTTTAAATTTTTGCATATTTATAAAGATGTCCGTTATTTCCCAAATCGATTTTTTAGCGAACGCCCCTGAGCTTTTAGTTTATAGCCTAAGAAAAATTATTCAATGTTAAAATTCTCTTAATTTCTGATATAAACCGTGCCCAAATCATGTTGCTTTTCCCATTTAAATAACATGGGATTTTTGGAATTTTTCATTTTTTTCTCAGACAAAAATAGATAAAAAACTTTACTCATCATGTATTTCAATGTATAATTTGCCGTTCTACAAAAAGTTCTTTTGCGAATTTTCGATTAAGTCACTTCCTTAAGAGTTATTTGTTGTCAAAGGTTGAGTTAAGATTGGTTTGTGGGCATCCTCGGGAAACTAATAGTAAAACGGCATTTTTAATTAAAACACTCTATAGATTACATCACCAATAAATATATTTTTAAAGAGCTTTAAGAAAATACTACATTTTATAAGTTTATCTTTTATAGTTTTAAAAATATGGCCATGCAAATCAAGAAATAGTAGATATAGTGTCTTTTATCTTCGACACTAAACTTAGTGCTTTTAGCTTAAAGCTGAAAATATAATGAAAATTTAACATAATTTTTCAGATTTGAATGGCCATATTTTTTAAACTATAAGAGATAGACATACATATGAATTGCAGTATTTTCTTAAAGCTCTTTAAATTATCTATTTAATAGTCATATAATATACAGAGTGTTTTATTTAAAAATGCCGGTTTACTAGTAAATTCCCGAGGATAGCCACAACCCAATCTTAACTTAACATTTGACGGCAAATAACTCTTAAAGGAGTGACTTAATCAAAATTTTGTAAATATACTCTTATGTATCAGAATATGCAATAAGTAGAGTTTTTTATCCATTTTTGTCTGAGAAAAACAATAAAAGTAAAAATTCCAAAAATCTCATGTTATTTTCATGGGAAAAGCAACATGTTTTGGGCAGGGTTTATATCAGAAATAAAGAGCATTTAAACATTGGATACTTTTTTAGGCTATAAACTAAAAGTTTTGGGAGCGATAGCTAACAAAAAATTGATCTGGGAAATAACAGACACCCTAATGTTTTTATAGGCTTTAAACTTTTATATAAATTTTAAAAAATCCGTTTAAACCACAAAATATAAGCATTTCTTTAAAGGTGGTAGGCAATGTTATGTTTTCAATAATACGTCTTTCTTGGAGTTCCATTGTCTTTATTTTTAAATGATACACCCGTTTTAAAAATAAAGACAATGAAAGTTCAAGACAGTAGTATTATTGAAAATATAAGCAGTTTTAAATGTTGGTCGAATACAAATCAACAGGGCCTGATCCTTAAAGCAGAGTAGGCAACCGCCTAGGAGGTACCAGCATTGAATAGGGACCCCGCGCAACCAGAAAAAAATAAACGTTTGAAATGTTCCGTTAAGTCCAGATAAAATTGAAATACTTGTATCGTTAAACAAGATAAACCCAAAGATCTCTTTAATATAATCAAAAAAGAAAATACTTTTTTGCTTCTTAATTTTATCAAAAGGGGCCTTGACAATTGCATTGCCTAGGGGCCCCGACATAGCTATTTTGGCCCCGCGAATCAACTTATAAGTCATAACAACTCTCTAACTATTATATTTTTTTACCTAACGAAACAATTTAAAAGTCTATTTTTACCCGTATTATAGGTTCCGCCAAGACTACTTTATTTTCCTATTTAAAATTTGTATATACTTTCAATTAGTTTATAATAGTAGTAAGAGCCAAACCCAAGTTTTAATTGTTACTGTGATCCATAATATAACAATATTATACAGGGTGTCCGGAAAGGTAGGGTTGAGATAGAGGTGAGTGATACAGTGAGCGAAAATAATGTTAGTACTTCATATATATAAAAAAAAGTTCTATCGCGCCTTATTAAGGAGATATTGACCTTATTTTAATTATAACTTTTGAACTATTGCCACAGTACTAATGATATTTGGGAATTTAAATAACTTTATAGCAGCATTTTGAGAGGTAAAAGGCTGTTCAGTAAGTCGAAATTATACAGGGTGACAAATTCATCATTTTGCTTTGACTGCTTAATCATTTTTGTAAAAAAAGGTATTCCTTATTTAAATCGATATCTTGGACCGTTTTTATTAAAAAATGTATTATAAAGTTTAAGGGGTTTGACAAACACCGTGTTTCAATATTTTACAACATTTTATCATAAAAA